>VMDR010007792.1:0-38998 GCA_007922815.1 Macrotus californicus
AAAAAAACAAAAAACATGGTGGCCAGAGCTTTTGGTTGTTCCACGAGGAGTCCTGGGTGAGCTTGGAAGCTCTGTTGTGAGGGATGGTTCCCATCCCATCACATCTGTACAGAATCCTGTGTGGTAAAGGATAATATTTTCTTATCTCCCTTCACTTCCCCAGCCCCAATTCCAGTGATGATTTGGTGTGAGGATTACATGAGATAACGCAAGTAAAATTCTTGGCACTCAGTATAATCTATGCATTTTTTTTTTTTCAATGAAAGAGATTTGCCAGCTATTATTAGCTTCACTTTTTATGCTCAGAGAAGTGAAGTGACTTGCCTGAGATCACACAGCCAGAATGAATATTTGGCTTCAAATCCTGGCCAGATGGACTCTAAAGTTTGTGTGTTTGTAACTGCCGGGCAGGTGAGGGGTGAGTAGGGTGTCAAGACCTCAGTTAAACAGGCTGGGATTGGGGATGACTTCTCTTCTAGGAGAAAGACCATACTAGTTTGAGAAGTTGAGGCAGCAGTCTGGTCCTCTTTCCCGTGGAGGGCCCGCCCAGGTCATAGAATGCAGGTGCTGTGCTTGTCAGGGACCAAATCTAAATTCCCACTGATATTTGTTCAATAGCTCAGACATGCTAAGGTGAGCTGTCCTATAAATTATGGAACAGATTAACTGAGTTAGTCCTGAGGCATAAATAACAAAGCGTCTCCACCCAGTGACAGGACACACAGGAATGGTGGCAGAAAAGGAGACCATCTTCCTCTTTTAGAACAAGGTTAACAGGGAGGGAAGTAGAGGATAAGGGGCCAGGTAGGAAGAAGTTCCACGCAGAAGGGATGACAGAGTGAAGGAAAATTGGCCCTTGGGAATGACCTCAGCCATTCTTATGACTCTGCCAAGGCGGAGGGTTGGTTCACTGTTAGACACAGTAACTTGCGGTGTCTGTGGGGCATGCGGTGGAGGTGTCCAGAGGGAAGCCGAGCACCTGGGTTCCCACCCCACTGGGAAGCTATGGGAAAGAGCTCTAGCTGCAGTATTCAATAATGTGTAAGGTGAGTGGGTGCTAAAACCATGGATGAAACCAGGTCAGAGATATCATGTAGCATGAGGAAATAAACGAAAATTGGTGAGGATAGAATATCAGCATTTAGTGCATAAGGAAAGGATGATCTGGTTACAGGGACCGAGACAGAAAGGTTAGAACCAGAAGAAGAAGTTCTAGCAGAGCTCAGTGCGGACTGGGATCCTGCAGGAGGAGGGTGCAGTCACTGCCAGATGCAGGGAACGAACAGGGAGAGCAGAGAAAACAGTCCTCACTGCTCTCTCCTGCCCACCAATCTCCTATTGGATGAGCCCAATCTGAAGTCAGCTAGCAAGGGGATTGAGTGCACAAGGTCATATTCTCAAAGATATGAGAATTCCTATGTTCTGGGAATGAGAGTTTCGGGAAGGTAGGAATGCTTATGAAACAGTGTCAAATGATACTGAGGATCCTTCACTGGAAGTTTTTGATGACTTTGGAGCAAGGAGTTTCAGTGGTAGGGTTGGAGCCAAAGCTAGATTGCTGGGAGGAGAGAAAGCAGAGACTGTGAAATTAGATTATTTTAAGAGGTTTGATCAAGAAGGGAGTGAGGGCATGCAGAGAATATATTTTGTTTAATTTTCCAAGTGTGTCTAATTTCTTCTTGGTGTCAGAACCACCTCCTAATGTTAGAGTGTCCTGGCTAGACTGTGGTTCTTTTCTCCACCCACACTCATTGCATTGATGAGTCACTCATTCTTACGACGTTCAATGCATGGATATGGGGATGAATCCAGAACTTGTATCTCCCACGCACGTTTCTCCCGAGACATCCCAAATTCAACAAGTCCAAGTGGAACACCTGATTTTCCTTTCTTCTAAATCTGCCCCACCTGCAGCCCCCTCATCTCAGTGCACAGCATCTCCATTCTTTCTCTTGTTCTCTTCCCAAAACCCTGGAGTCATCCGTGGTTTTCCTTTTTCTATTATCTCCCACTTCCAGTAACTCAGGAAATCCTGTTGGCTCTACCTTCCTTATCCAGAATGCTATCCCTTCTCACCACCTCCAGTTCTGTCACTCTTGTCCAAGCCACCATCCTTGCTATCCTTGCCAGGGTTAGCTCTGCCTTTCCTTGTCCCTTTACAGTCTATTCTCAACACAGCAGCAAGAACGATCCTCGAGAAATGAAGGTCAGTTGTGTTGCTTCTCTGCTTAAAACCCGACTGTGGACCCCAGTGGCCTACAGGATCTGTTCCTGCCACCTCTCCTCTGGCGTCACCTCCTAGTACCCTTGCCCATACCCATTCCACTCCAGCCTTCCTAATCTCCACGTTGCTCTTCAAAAACTCTGGAAAGCTCCCACCTTCGGGCTTTTGCCTGGCTCTCCCTTTTGCCTAGAATGTTCTTCCACCAGTTACTCCTGTGGTTAACACCCTTATTTCCTTGAAATTTTTTCTCAAGTGTCACCTTCTCAGGGAGTACCCTGCCCACCCTGTTTAAAATCACAACCTCTTCACACTTCCCCTCTCCCACACTTCTGATCCCCCTTGCCCTCCCTCCTTTTTATTCATCAGGCTGTTTGCTGTAAGGACCAGTTGGGGCCACCCATATGAAGTACCCCCCAAATGTATAATTCTGCACCTTCTTGGGAGAAGCCCTCCAGTCTGGACAGTGCCCTGGGTGCAAGTGAAACAGGCGAGGGCCCCTCTTGGCTGCTCAAGCTCTGCTTTCTCACCCAGCCTACAACCTCATTATCCATGCTCGAAGGAGCACAGGCACTTGCCGCGGGTGCCAGGCAGCTGGCAAACTGGAGCACCTGTGAAGCCGACAGGACGCTGAGGCCAAGCTGGCAGCAGCAGGAGGGGCCAGCCCTTTGTTCCTGGTGTCATCAACAGGAGGAGTGTCGGGGCCACCAAGCAGGTGCCACTTTTCCCATGCAGTGGGGTGTGTGGCCACTGAGAGCTCACAGGAAGTTCCCGGCTTCCTCCTACTACTCAGGAGGTGCTCCTGTTTGGGGGACACAGAGTCGGTTCAACAAACATTTGTGCTGGCACTGGACTGGGGGTGAGGGGAGCGGGACTGACAAGGTCCCTTGCCTCAGGGAGCTCTTGTTTGGAGCAGCAGCAGGAGGAGGGCAGGCAGGTAAATGCTTTTGGTTTTGTGTTCTCAGTGCTATGGCCAGGTAAGCGCAGGCACTAGGACACCCACATGGGAAAACGGTGCCTGTTCTAGACTTGGAGGGACGGGGAAGGTCTGGTGGCAGAAGTGACCTGTCAACTGAGTCTTAACTCACCTGTTCACTAATTCATTTGTTCAACCAATGTCAGCCACGTACAAGGAAGCCATTTGTCAGGTTTAGGGGGAACAGTCATGAGTCAGAAAAGGTTTCCTCTGATTCCAAGGAGCTTAGAATATAGGAGAGAAGACAGAAGTAACAAGTAAACTAAAAAATAAATGTAAAACTAAAAAGAATTCTCTTTGGTTAAAGGCCATGAAGAAAAATTGCAGGAAGAATAGATGGTGTGTTTATAGGAGATGGTCTCCCATCCTGAAGGAAGAGAAGTTTAAATTGAGAGCTGCAGGGTGTCAGTGAAGCAGCCCTGCTCAAAACAGGATTGGGGAGGGGGGGGCACTCGGGCCCAGCCCTGAGGCAGGACGGGCCTGTGAATCAGAGGATAACCCCCTATGTATCCTGGAGGAGGCCGTCCTGGCATGGCATGGTCCTAAGTGTATAGGGTAGACCCTTCCACATCTGGTTCAAACCTACCCTTCCAGAGCCTCTAAGGACTCTGTTCAAGCCCTGCTCAACTTCACACAACTCCTCAGGCCCTTGGTTCATAGCCCTACATGTCCAATCCCACTTGTCCTTCAGGGTTGTGCTCAAATATCACCCCCTCCATGGATCTTCCGTAAAGCCTGCAGGCCTGGAGGGTCGCACTCACCTCTGGGTCCCTGGCCTGGATGTGTAAGTCATCTATACACATATCCATCTTCCTAGCCAGGCTGCCAGGCCCTGAGACCTGGAGCTGGGTGGCCTCTGTGTGCAGAGCCCATGGCTTAGACCAGTAAGATTCTCAAAATACGTGCCCAAAGAAGGGAGGAAAGCAGGAGGGGAAGAGAGAAGAAAAGAAGGGAGGGAGGAAGGAAGGAGAAAACTTAAAAAAACAGTGTAGATATCTAACTCTCACAAAGGATATATTCAGAAAAACTTGTAAATCTAGATATTTGCAAAAGTCAATTTAGAATATAGCGTGGGGCAAAAGTAGGTTTACAGTTGTGAGTATGCAAAACAGTTTATTCTTACACTCTTACTTATTAATTATTGTATTATTTTCTATATAAACAACTATAAATCTACTTTTGCCCCACCCTGTATATTATTTCTGTCACAGAACATTTCCTTTCTAAGGGCCACTGCTTTCCTAGTCTTTATTAATTTGTCTTCCCATCCATCACCCACACTAGCTCTTGGCCTTCTTTTGTAGAACTGTGATTCACAGAGAAATCATTTTGGGGGTACATTTTTAGGATTCAGTTCATGAGCATTACCTTGCAAACCTCAAAAGCCATGCTGAGATACCAATGCTGAGGTTCTCAAACCTACTCAACTAGCAAAGCAAATGGCTCTCAAAAACAAAATTAATGATGCTGCAAAATGACAAATTACTATGTGTCACAGACCTCAGCGATCCCCAGAGAATAGTGCAAACAGAGAGTGCTAAAGTTTGAATGCTAATGACTGCCACACTCACCTGGGAGGTGTGAGGGGGCCTCTGGGAAAGACTCAGCAACTAGTTTTTCTCTCCAGATGCCAGCTCCCGCTCACTCACACTGGGCCCCAGGGTTAGCTAAGTACTCGGTTACTAAGGAAACCCAAGTTGTCAGTCCAGAGCCGTATGGGAATAATGGTGATTTATTTAGGAAAAGCAAGGTTTGTCACTTTAAGCTTACTGCTACAAAATTGCTTTTTGATTACCTCCCTCCTTATTGCATTGTCTTGTCACAATAAACTACAGAAACAAGTGGCAAGGTTAATAATTATGGGCTTCGTTCTTGTCACTCTCGGGGCCCCGCAAGGTCACGGCTGCAGCCTGCCTGTGGAGGACAGGCTTCTTCAAACCCCTCCTCTGGAGAGGAGGGCTTTGCAGAGGGGCCAGTGCAAGCTGGCTGTCTCCAGGCCGATATTACCCCTGACTTCCATGGCCCCACAGCACTTCTGGAGCCCACCCAAATGACATCTTCTCTCTGGCTGAAATCATTTGGTTCTTTCTTTGCCCATTCAAAGCTCACAGTTTGTACCTTCAGTCAAGACAGCTTAGTGAGTAACTACCAGGTGTCATGCATAGTGCAAGACCTTTTTAGTAGCTCACCTCATTTTGCCCTCACAACTACCTGTGGGATGGATGTCATCCCTGCGCTTGGCTATGTTTTGCATTTCTTGTTGGTTGCATTCTCTTTGACTGGCTTCCCCATGATTTTCTGGCCACTCATATCTCTAGGCTCACACTTTTTATAGACAGGGAGGAAAGAGGCTCCCTTGATCTGGTTAGAAACTCCTGGTAAAGAATTAGATTTTCTTGCCTTGGTCCAAGGGTCTATCTCTTCATGAATTACTTTAGTTAGGCAAATAGAATCTAAGACAAACATATCAGCTTCCATTCAAATTAATCCTTTAGAACAATATCTGAAAACAAGCGGCTGCTGTTCCCATCAGAAAGGGGTTCTAGGATACAAAATTTTAGATGTTTATTACTAAGCCATATGCTTTATGAGATATCTGACTAAAAACACCTCCCAAACCGTGTTTGCCGCCCACACCATGCCTCCCTGAATGACATCATGCTCTTCCCAGTGCTTCTCACACCAGAGGTTTACCTGGCCTCATGGACGACCCTTTCTCCCTCATGTTTACGGTCAGACTGGCCACCAAGTCCTACGGTTCTATTTCCAAAATGCTTCTTGATTCCCGTTCTCTCTTCTTCATCCCCACTCAGTGTGAACCCCCATCCCTTCCTCACAATTGCCCTGGCTCCTAACTGGCCTCTTTATCTCTAGTCTTTCTCCTGATACTGTTAGTCAGGTTCCAGCTAGAAAACTGAAACTACTCTAGGTTTTCCTCTGGGTTATTTAGACAGGGGGAATGTGGTTCAGGGGAAAAAAATCCAGTGGTAAACGTTGTGAGTTTCCCTTAGAGCACCCTTTTCCCAGTTTTTCTAAAGGACCTCATTGTGTTGGGGGAGAGCTAGATAGTGTGCAGACACAAGAGAACACGAAGAATCCCAGTAATAGGCAGTCATTCCACTTTGGTCTGCTCAGCCTTCTCTCAACTTCCTTCCAGGGGGTGGGGTGGGTTCTGGGGAAACTGGCATGATGTGAGATTGTGATGGCTTAGCAGCCGTGCTCATTAAGCATCCACGATTTGTTCAATAATGATGCGCAGGGGATGTGTCATTGGGCTACTATTCATAGATTCTGCATCACGTCAATAAGATCTATTTCCCCCAAAAGGGAGATTTAAAGGCCCCTTCCACGGAGACTGACAGCACAGATGATATAGGCAGAATGCAACATAAGCAGGAAATGAAGACCCAGACCCAAAGTCAGAGATACAGAGAGGAGCTGCCTTCTGTAGCCCGTTGCCAGCAGCCAAGCCTCAAAGAGCTGAACAGGTCATAGATAGTATATCTCAAGCCTGTATTTGGACTGAGTCCATAAGCAAAGCCTAGTCACAAGGAGGGCTGTGGAGGGAACAACAGGTTAGGCAGTGTTCATGGACTTTACAATGCTTCTCTTGCTTGATCTTCACAACAAACTGTGAGGACAGCATTGTAGGATCCACTTTTCTAAGATGAGAAAATGCAGGGTTGCAGGTAGTTATGTGACCTACCTGGGGTCGGTGGCTATCAAGAGGCAGAGTGAGGTTTACATCCAAGTCATTCTTGATCATTTCCTTATTGAGAATGATGTAGAGACCAGAGCCGGTGCCTACTGCGTTTTCTTATACACACAAGTATGCAATTCTATTTTTAGGCAGGGGACTTACTTTCGTTTCACCTCATTCTTTTAGAGTGTTTTGAAAGTTCTAGAGTGTGTTTAGAAAACCCTTCTTAATAATGAATTCCTGGATTAAGTGGCCCCTACTTTTCTGTTAAAAACAAAATTGTGTCTAAAGCATCAAAACCTTCCCTTCCTGAGAATGTGGCTTTACAATGTCTTCTGTCTTATCATGCAATGCATCCAAATTAAAGTAGCAACAACTTATTGAGCACTTGCTATGTGCCAAGCACTGCCCTAAATTCTTTGTATACATTTACGCATTTAATCCCTAAATCAATTCTAAGAGATAGACACCACTATCGTCACCATCTACTGTATGTAGATGGGGACACTGGGACGCAGACTGGTGATTTGTCCAACAACACAGGTTATAGAGCTTGGGTTTGGATTCAGGTCATTTATTTACAGAGTTCAGTGTTTATCATCATGCCATGGGGGTCAAGGGAGAGAACAAAAGGGGACAGGAAATTGTCATTCACTGGGCAGCTACTGGGTGCCAGCACTCTCCAAAGGATGCCAAGTATGTCATCTCACTTTATTCTTCTAATTGTGCATTGCCTGTGCACTCTAACTCCCAAGAGAAGCTAAGGCACCTTCCCCCTGACTCTCACTTCTTGGCTAAGAGAGAAGATCTCTGATATGGCCAAGAATGTGGCAGAGTTTCTTTAGGATGGAGTAGGGAGTTTAGTGGGAGGAGTAAAGGGACTATAAACAAAATAAGTCTTGAGAAAAGGGGAAATGCTCTGTCTTAGATAACCCTTCCTTGGGGCCTGTGTTAGTTAGGTGACCTTTAAGTAATAGTGTTTAATCAAAGAGAATTTAATAATAGAATTGAATAGAACTATGGGCAGGGTTAAATGAACCAACAAGGGGTGTTGATGCATTCAGTGGCTAGCAACAGTAAAAAGTCATGATTTCTCCTAGGCCTTAAGGTAAAAGGGAAGAAGATGTTACTGGAGCCCAGGAAGTAGGGTCACTTGGTGGGAGTTGGAGCCCTCGAGGGATGCAAACACTGCCAGAACTTCAGGGCTGAAATCTGGTGGGAGTGAGGAAGAAATACCCTTCTCTCTCTTCCCTTGTCTTGGATCATCTGCCAGTGACTTCTATTCATCAAACTCAACTGGAAGGTTAAGGATAGGGAGCCCTGGTGATGCTGTCCTTGTGGGTCAACCTCCTGGCAGAAGAAAGGCAGATAGTGAATCTAGGTGGGTGTCTCACCAATGGATAAGAACCACACGGGGCTGGTCCATAAGGCAAGCCTATGCCTGCCTCCAGTTGGGAGATTCTCTTTGTTCTTGTCTTCTCTTGGGGCACAAGCAGGATCAAGGAAGGAAGAACTGACATGATTCTGCTTAGGGAGGGGCTCAGCTCTATTTTTTAGGAAGAAGTGCTGTCTATTTCGGGGTGGGGGTTGGGGGGGTGGATGGGGTGGACTTAGCAAGGCTCTTCCAGCTGTGGAAATAAGACCTAGAGGTCTAAGGCTGGGACGTGGTCAAGGAAAAGGCCAAAGGAGCAATTATTTGCCCAAAGATCAGCCTGGCTTTTAAACTGAAGGAGCAAAAGAGGGTTTTCAGGCTTTATATGGACGACCAGAGAGGGCTCTGGGACTGAAGTCCTGGCCAGTAGAGACAGTATGTTTTCACAGAAGGTGGTCTAGTCACTTTGGAACAGGGCTGCAGAGGTGGCATGATGGATAAGGTGACTTAGAACTCACCATGCATTCTACCCTCCTTCTAGTATGCTTTTTTGCAGCATTTTGAAAGGCATTTTTCAAGGTTCCTTTCTCATATTCCCTTGCAGTTGGGGTTCTAGATGTCTTTGGGGTTCAGCCAATCAGATTGGCCTGTGTGAGATGAGATTTAGAAGTGAGGGAGGCCTTGCTTCTCCTATTTCTGCTGGAAACCATGGTTGCGGAGGCTTGATTTTTTTTTTTTCTGCAGCAGCAATAACAAAGGATCTATTATTCACGAGCCAGCTCCTGGATGCTTAGATGCAGGATGCCTGGCAGTCCGCACTGCTGGTGCAGGTTGTAGCAGGTACCGTGCGGCTGTGCAGCTAGCAACAGTAGCCTCGTCATAGTGGCAGTTTCCTGATCACAGTGACTTCCTGACTATGTCCATGAACTTGGATTTGGAGCTGGTAGCTTACAGATGGTAATAGAGGCAGCAACTTTCTTGGCGTCTATGGCATGGCTTTGGGAGTTTTTTCCTGAAAATTCATCCCTGAGCTTCTCAGCACTCAATAACCCTGCTTGGGCATTTAATCATTATAATAAATTCAATTTCTGCTTCATTTCACTAGGGTGGATTATTTTCCTCTGAACATGGAACAAAAAATGGTCACAGTAATAATAATAATAATAATAGCTATCATTAAGTGTCGCAGTCCCGGCCGGCAGGACCGCTTGTTGTTGTGGAATGCTTGTCCTATATCTCCGGACAAGTGACAAACAAATTCACACGGACTAAAGGAATCCGGTGGAGAAAAAGGGATGTGTGGCCGATCTCTCAAGGATCAAGAGAGAGGGGCCCAGACCCTTTTCCTCGACAGGCTTTTATTGATATTCTAGGTAGATTACATCAAGGAGGGTCCTCCTTCACTGTGCACAGGTTTGCTTTAGGTGGTTACCATAACAAAAGAAAGAATGTTGCTAATCCCTTTAAGATAAAGGCCATTTGCAATTGTAAAGGGAAAAGGTTGAACTTGTTACACCCAAATTTGAGAGGTTTAGCATAGATTTTTGGAGGTTACTTTAAAGATATGCAGTACACACATGTTTCCTCAATTCAAGGAGAGGGAGTTTTTTAGCAAAAGCAAGTCTCAAAGTGGCCTAGGTGCAATGCAGGCCTGATTCCCCACGGGAGACCTATTCACGGATGTTCTCTGCATGTCACGTGCATCTGTCTGCGTTCAGAACCAGAGCTGAGCCACAAGATTGCATCACACATGGATAGGTTCCCTATAGTTAAGTGCTTACCATGTGCTGCGTCCTCTAAGCACTTTGCACGAATTATTTTATTCATTCAATTCTCATGACAATCCTACGTGCTAGGTGTGATAGCAATCCTCATGTTATAGGTGAGAAATGTGACATCTACAGAGAGAGATCCAATGACTTGCCCACATCGCCAGATTTTAGGTGGTGAGACTAGGTGTGCAATGAATTCTGGTTCTAGTGCCTGAGCTATTGAACCTTTCCATGAGGCAGGTAGGCTGAGGCTTCTGGGACTGCAGATCCTGGCATCATCTTTTTTGAAGATATAATTAATATAACTCAAAGAGAAAACAGGACTAGAGACACTGTATTTGGCCCAAGGTATTGTGGATAGTTAAGTGGCCAAATGGGATTCAGACACTTGTTGACTTCAAAATCCATGCTATTGTCCACTTCACAGTCAGCGCCTGCCGCCGCCTCCTGTCCCCCCTCTACCGTGACAGCCCTGCAAATCTGAGACAACGGCTTTCATATCTCAGGGACTTACACATGCTGAGTACTTTCCACTGTACCTCTGTGAGCTCTCTCTTTACCTGGATCACCCTCCCCCAGTTTGTGAATGTCCCTCTGTGAGTCTGCCACCCAGGAAGGATCACAGAGCTCTCTGTGTGGTCTGAAGGCACAGCACAGACCCCGGCATGCAAGGTCTTAATCTCAGTCAGACTCTCGAAGTTGAGAGGAGCAAATCTCTCTCCTGCCACCATTTTCCCCAAGTGTTCTCCCAGCGGGACCCGTTTGCTTTTTTTTAAGGAAGGCGTGACATATATATTTCTGCACAAATTAAGAGCATTTTGGGGGTGGGGTTTGCCAGGACATTTCAACCAGGCTGGTGTGGTTAGTCTCCCTTCTGCTCCAGAGCTAGAGTGGACTTTTGAGGAATTATTTATGGGCAGAATGCTAATTACTTTACTACAAATATGTAAATACTTTGAGAATAAATTCATCACAATATATTAGGCATCACATTGTAATTAAGCTCATTAGGTATTATTAGCGGTATTAATGTCATGTTGCTTGTGCTTGTTCCTAATGAATATATTAACCCAGCCCTGCTGCCACCATCCATGTGGGTGCATTATGATGACGCCGATAATAGACACATAATTAAAGTGTTATTGCTTTGCTTGCAAATCGTGGAGAGCAATGTCAGTGTCTTTGGAATCTGAATGATTGGCCTGATTGGACACGTTAGATGTGGCCTGAGGATTATGTGTCAGAAATAAGGGTTAAAATCTTGGCATCTTTGTAGATCTTGAAAGAGAGATTTCTGGTTTTCTTTCATGGACTAGATAAATGCAACAGCAATAGGGTGTGTTACAGGGAGCCACCAGGAGGTTGTTTGGAATACCAAGGTGGCGAGTCTATTGTTCCAAATCTCAGCAGGGGAGAAGAGCTGAGTCTGGACCTGGAAACAGGAGAGGGGCAAAGGCGAGACCCGATGTCAGTCTGCAAAGAGAGGTAGATGTGACGAACTCTGAAATTTTTTGACAAGAGTTACTTGAGTGTTAAAAGTAGAACTGATCTTAGAAGTCATTTACTGACTTCATTTTACTAGTGAAATAACTCACCTGGGATGTCAGTCAGGGTTCAGAGAGTAAAACCACTCTAGGTATATGTTTCAGTACAGGGAGTGCTTCTAAGCAGGAAAGGACCCAGAAGCCAAATGGGACGGAGAGGCATCCTAGAGACTGTTGAAGGCAGATAGCTACCACTTTCCTTAGGGCTAGAGGGCCAACAGGAGGAGGTGGAGTTATCAGAAGTCAGAAGCCACCTGGTAGGAGCTAGAACCTTAGGACCCTGGGAACCGTAGACACTTAGACACTTGGAACCCTTGTGTGTCTTGTAGTGGTCACAAAGCAGCTTCAAGAAACAGCCCCCGAGGTAGAGCAAGAGAGGAAGAATACCCTGGGTTTTCTCCTTCTCCAACCCTCCTGTCTTCTGTGAGCATTATCTCTAATGAACATCTCAATGGCTATACCTACTGGGAAGCCAGTACTTAAAGAGACTAAAATGTAGTTCCTGACATATAGAAAGAAGCAGAGAAAAGACCAAGGAGGGGATCTCAGAGGACAAGGGCAGAACTGGCTTTTAACACATTGTTTCACATTAAAATGAGAGTGTGATTTATTCATCATAAGAGATCCTTATTAGGACACGAGGGAAATGATGGTGATGAAGATGATCTTAGAAATATTTGCACATTTCTCATAACATTTTTATGAGAAAATTTGCTAAGACTTTTCTCATAGAATAGTTTATCTAATGCTTACAAATCTTGTGAGATAGACAATATTAGTCCTATTTTATAGATGAGGAAATAGATGAGAAGCTAAGGAGGGCTGAGTCTCACAGTTTCACACCTGGTAAAGAGCAGAGGAGAACTGGACCCCAGATATATCTTACTTCAAACCCGAGGAGCTCGTGGAAAGGTTAGAAGAGATGCTGAAACCCAGGGGCCCCTGGGTTTGCATAAGCACAGGGTTGGAAACAGAGCCAGGGAAGACCAACACACACTGCACACTGCTGTTCTGCCAGAGGATGCTCCCTCCATGGCTAGTGTGGTTCTCTCTATGGAGGGCCGCTAGGCAAGTTTTAGAACTCACCGTAACCATGTCTACACAACACATTGCAATTTTCAAGGAATGTTCAAAGAATTACATTTCATTTTTCCAACCACCCCTAGAGGTAGTGAGGGGCAAATGGTGAAACAGAGTCACAGAAGTGACTTAACTTGGAGCTCATCACTTACCATCCCCAAAGCAACTCATGCTTCAGCTAAAATTATTTCTACTCTCCAAACAACACTGGTCATGACTTCGCATCTGCCATTTCCTCTGCCTGGAATGATCTTCTTCCTCAAGTAACTTTTCCAGGTTAGGTTAGTTGGCTTCTCCTCTAGCTCCCATCATGATTTGCTCTTGCCTCTGTTGTATTGCTGTGCAGTTATTTGCTCACTTATCGATCTCTAGAAGATTCTAGTAGACTGTGAGCTCCTGGATGACAAAGACTGGGTCTTAGTCATTTCTGTCTCCCTACATTGTGTTGAATAAATGAATGAATGCATGCATGCGTAACTGAGACTGAAACCCAGTTCTCCTGGGTCCTTGTTTTTACTGGTCTCTCTACTGAAGTAGCACTTTTGCAAGCAGAGGAGGAAGCTGTTGACCAAGAAGCTGATATAATGGGCTTGTATAAAGCTCTAAGCCATCTTTTCCTTCCTTTTTAAGAGGAGATAATGCAAGGAATTAAGTTCTCTTCCTGAGGCTTTAGTTTTTGCTGAATTAGCAATTCCTGATCAATTAGACTAAAGGGCTTTCTGTGAACATGCCAAATCTTTTTTTGTTTTGTTATTTTGCAGCAAAGCTATTAGGGAGGGTAAGAGAGCAAGGAAGTGGCAGAGGGGCTCAGGCACTCACAAGAGAGTGGCAGAATCACAGTGCCATGCAGGGGACGGGGGTGGGATAGGAGAATGGGGTGGGCTGGGAGGGTAGGCTCAGGCAGAACTGAGTCTTCCCCTATGGAGAGGGCACAGAGCCAGCCCTGAGATGAGCAGGCAGTGAGGCAATTGTGGCAGGTTTATGGTGGGAGGGACTACAGCACATACACTGTTCTCTCATTTTCTGGTTGAGGAAATTGAGGCCTAAAGAGGCAGAGGAATTCATCCAAGGAGACAGTGGTTCAGTGTCTGAGCAGAAACTCCATTCCTTGTTACACCTCCTTAGTGTTTACCTGCACGCAGGCTTCTGGGCTACGTGGCACCTGTGCCTTGAGTCTGCCCAGGATCCATTTAATCCATTTATTTTCTTTTGCAGCAGCACCCTGATTTTCCTCTAGTGAATGGAGTCTTCTGCACTAGGTACTGTCTTAGTGAGTCTGTCCATCAAAGTGCCCTCCCAACCCCTAACCACCCTCAGCCAAGGGGCTAGCAAGTGCGTCAGACTTAGGCAATTAGATCCTCTTTCCCTGGAATTTGGAGTGTTGTGCCATGGAGATTGAAAATAATTTGATAGCTTCATCCAGGAGGCAGGAACCACCTCTGCACCTTGCCCCCTGGGTCTGTTGCTTCAGCTTTTCCCTAGAGCCTGTGAGATTCTCATACCCTTCCTTCTGGTTAAGATAAGCAGACCCAGTTTTTACTGGTTGCCGCTAAATGGTTCACTTTGCTAGCCAGATGGGTAAGAACTGCCAGAAAGCAGGGAGAGAGGAAGGAGGGTAACCCTGGCCAGTACATGGCCTGTTACTAATGCCGTGCAAGAGATATAGCATGTGAGCTCACAGGAAATTTGCATTAAACACGTACAAAGAAACAGATGAAATTTATTTTGAAAATAAATTTTATCTAACTTAATATATACAAAGGATTATCACTTCAATATGTAACCAGTATAAAAATTGAGATGCTTTACATTCTTTTTTATACTCTTTGAAATCCTGCATATATTTTATACTTTTACATTTTAATTTGGATGCTAAATTTTCATCAGAAACACTTTATCTGTATTAAGATTTCGTAAAACAGACAGTTGAAAAATATTCCAAGTATGAATACTTGGAAGTTTTCCCATAACTGAACTGAGTATTCATTTTTAAATTTAAATGTAATTCAATTAAAATTAAAGATTTAGTTTCTCAGTCACACTGGCCACATTGCAAGTGCTTCCAGCTACTTGCAGTTAGTGGTTACTCTACGGAAGTGCATAGAGTTACTACACCCTTATCACACCAGGTATCTTAGTAAAGCTTCCCAACTGTGAGGGAAGAATGATTACTTTTAAACAATACTATCATCATCATCATCATCTTCGGCAGCAGCAGCATTATCATACCCATCTCCAGATGGAGATTCAAAGAGATGAAATGAACTGCTCGGGTAATAGAGCTTAGCAGAGCTAGGTTCAGAGCCTGAACCCGGTCTGTGTGACTGACAGTACCAGGCCAGCGTCTTCCAGGTTACCCACAGAGGGATGGCCTTGGATCAGAGTACAGGTGAGGCTCTGACACCAATATGCCGTGGAACCTGGGACACACTGCATGGCTCCTCTGAGACGCCACTTCCCCATCTGTAAAACAAGAGGGTGGGACTACATCCCCGACGCTGCTGTTAGCATCCTGCCACTCTCTGAGGGTACAGAAGCTTATGTGCCCTCACACCGTTCTAAAGCTACACACCGTTCTAAACACTTATATTTCCTCATTTGTTCCTCAAAGTACAACTATGAGGAGGGATCTAATCATACTCCCATTTAATAGATTAAGAAGCCTAGTGACTTGCCCAAACTCAGCAAAGAGTTGGTGGCAGAGCTAAGATTAGGATCCAGGCTGCCTGGCTGTGGGGCAAGTGCTTTGACAGCAGGCAACACGGGCTCTGGATTGGAGACTCAGTGAGGGCAGGTTTGCCCACGGCTGTGATCCTGCTGCCTGACACACAGCTGTGTGCTCGACTAATAATTGCTGGGTGATTAAATTAATGAACAGGTTGGGAGGAAGAGACGGCCCAATGTGCAAGTCTAGTTCTTGAATTTTTTGGTCTTTTGGGTGTTTCACAAATGCAAGTAGTTATTTGGGATTCTAAATAAACAAATTCCTGAATACATTCATCTTTTCAGACGAAGTAGAGATATGATTTCTGCATCTGCTTTCTTAATTTCTCTGTCTTCTCCACCATATACATGGCTCCTGAGGGGAGCCAGAGACAGTTAGAAAGCCCAGTGGAGCCTGCACCTAAGTGGGAAATGGGTTTTTTCTTTACCGAGAACTAGGTAAAGAAAATCGTAAAGATGACGCCAACTATCACAACACATACAGTCCTGACACAATTTTTTTATCCAAACATTTTCTCCTGTTGACATTTTAAGTCTTTTCAGCCACCCCTTTCCCATGGCCTAGGTCTTTGGCTATAAATAGGTAGGTGTTTTACCCTACCATGGAACAGGGCTAAACTTGAAAGAACTCTTTTCTTTTCTACACTTGTCATATTTGCTGTTTGCCCTTGGTTAAGTTTCCTTGCTTCTTTGGTGCTCTTTTTATTCACTTTTAAAAGGAAAGGGAAGTCTAAGAGGTTTTTCAGTTTGTGAGCCTCCGTAAGTCTATAGAATTATAGCTAGTACAGAAAGTAAACAATTCTGCTTGCACACGGTTCTTTGGGTATTTCAGTCATTCATTCAAGAAACATGGAACTCTTACTCTATGCCAGGCATCATTCTAAGCAGTAAGGATATAGGAATGAAAACAAAACAAAAAACACAGTTCTTGCCCACAAGGGCTCCTAGTCTCGAAGGGGAGACTGAGGAGAAAACAGGAAGTTACGACACAGTGGCGTGAGTTTTCTGCTAGAAGATGCTGAAGGAACTGAACTCAGGGTTGCGGTCAGGGGAGTACCTCAGGGGATGATGACGTGTGAGCCGCTCCTGAGGGCTGAGTGTGAGTTAGGGAAGACGTGAACGGAAAGCACTTCAGGCAGAGGATAACACACACAAGCATGGGGAGAACTGAGATTCCAGAATCTACATGGATAGTTCAGAATGGCTGGAGTGTAGAGGTGTGTGGCAGGCGTCTGGAGGTGAGGTCAGGATGGGGAGCAAAGGCCAGATCACCAAGGCTCAGTGTGCTGAGCAAAGGTGCTTGGACTCAGCAATAAGCAACCACTGAAAAGTTGTAAGCGAGGAGGTGACAACGTCAGATTTGTATCCTGGGATTCCTACAAAGCAGATGGTGACCCATAGGGCATCTCAAGAAGCCAAAAGACCAGTTGTAAAAATAGACTAGGGGAGAGAGGACAATTTCCAGTGTAAGAAAGAAGCGGTGGACTGGAGAGGACAAGGGAGATTTGAGAGGATGTCTGCAGGATGTGGGGATGAGGGCATCAGGTTTAGGCATGGGCCATTGGGTAGACGATAGTATTTTCCACTGAGATGAGGAACGTGAGACAGAGGTCCTACGATTCCATAATGTCGAGAGACAGGGTCTTAGCAGCTCCGACTCTATTCTGTTTGGGGGGTGTTTCCATTCCATTTAGCTTCAGAATATGTTCTATATTAAATACCGTCAGTATAATTACAGAATGCGATACACTGTAATTATGCTCTGTAATTACATTTTCTTCCATTAGCTGGATGGCATTCCTGCTCACACAGGCCCCAGCACTCTGGACTGCAGGCATGGTCGGCACTGCAGGGGCCCTTAGGGCAGTGTAGATCTCTCTCTGCCTTTGTCAAGTGATACAGTGGGAGTCAGGGGGGCAGTGCAGTGTAATGGTTAAGAATGTGGGCTTGGGAAGCAGACTGACTACCCAGGTTTGAGTGACATTACCACTTCTTAGCCGTGGGGCTAGGCAAGTTACTTAATGCTTTTTGTGCCTCAGTTTCTCTGTTTTTAGAAAGGAGAGAATAGATCCTACCTCATAGAGTTATTTTTTAAGAATGAATGAGATAATGGGTGATAATTACCTAGCATGGTGCCTGTCAAATTTAAGCCCTCAATAAAAGATTATACTGATGGGCAGGGATGACAAAGGGGGGACCCCACACATCTTCAGACTCCTGGACTTTCTTGCCTCCATTGACTTGGGGAAGACTTTGGTATGTCAAGTGCTAAGCTATCAGGAATGATGTTATCACATCATAGAAACATAAAGTGTTCCTAAAACTCACCTAATCCTCTCCTCCCTGCCTTCATTTTATAAATGAGTAAACTGAAGTCCAGAAATGATGATTGACTTGTCCCATAGATCATTGGTCTCAGAGATGTTCTGAACTCAGAATCCAAGTTCCTTTACTTTTTGACTAGCACAGAAGCTTTAACTTACTTAAATGTGTCTCTATGTTTTACAAAGCATACATCCTTTTTTTAAACATTTGAATAGCATTTAACATTTTATACTTTTAAGACAACTTTTTAGAGCAGTTTTGGGTTTACAACAAAATTGAGAGGAAGGTACAGTGATTTCCTATATAACCCTGTTACCACACATGGATGGCTTCTCCAGTTATCGATATTACCCACCAAAATGGTCCTTTTTTTTTTTTTTACCAAGGATGAGCGTACATCGATACATCATCATCACCCAAATTTCATAGCTTACCTTAAGGTTCACCCTTGGTGCTGTCCATTTACGGGTTTGGACAAACGTGTAACGACAGGCACCTATCATCATCATACCATGCAGAGCATTTTCACTGCCCTACAGCCCCTGCCCTGTGCTTTCCTATCTCTCGCCTTTCCACTCCTTCTTCTTGGAATCTCTGATCTTTTTATGTCGCCACAGTTTTGTCTTTTCCAGAATGTCATATAGTTGGAATCACACAGTATGTGGCCTTTTTAGATGGACTTTTATTGTTTAGTAATATGCACTTAAGTATCACCCATGTCTTTTCGTGGCTTCGTAATTTATTTACTTTTGGCCCTGAATAATATTCTATTGTCTGGGTGCACCACAGTTTACTTAGCCATTTGCCTACTAAAGGACATCTTGGTTGCTTTCAAGTTTTGGCAGTTATGAATATGTAACATTCATTCTTGTAGTCTATCCTTAAGTGGCTCTAATCAATATTACCCCTATTTTATATGTGAAGTGAAGAAGTGTAGAAATGGAGCCTATAGTAAGTGGGCTTTCTAAAGATACCTGCTTAGGAAATATTAGACCTGGAGTTTGAATCCCTACATCTAATGCTCTTCCTTCATATTCCTTTTCTTTTTCTGCACAGACATTTGTTGAGCATTTGCTCTATAGTGGATGCTCTAATACTCACCATGGGGATAGAAGCCTGTCTGCCTACAAGCAGTTTTCCTCTCGGATGCTAAGTAGGATTTCTGAGTAAGTACCAATGCTAACATGGAAAGTGGGATGCAATAAATGGCAGCTGGCTGCTGCACACCTGAGTGCTTCATGAGATGATGGTGGAAGAGTTGGTAACTGTGCCAAGCTATGACAAGTGACAAAGGGGTCTGAGAGTGATTTAGTCAGAACCCTTTTTGTTTTGAAGTGATAAAAACCTATTGCAAAGGAGTTTTAAGAAAAAAGAGAGAATTTATTGGCTCACTTAACTAGGAAGTCCGGGATGAGGCTGGTTCTTGGCATATCTCCATCTTGAGGCTCCAATGATGCTATCTTGCCTCTGCCTCTCTTGCCATCCTAAGGCTCTGCCTTTCCCTAGTTGGCATTATTCCTCAGGAGGATTCCTTTTGAGGGGCAGGCAGGATGGTCTTATAGACCCAAACTCAGGTCTTCCAATCTGAGCAACACCAAGGTCATGAGGACTCTGGATGGCTTGGCTTGGTTTACATGTCCATTCCTTGAAACCATCACTATGTCTAGAGAGTATGTTATTCTTTGAGGGACACAGTCTGGAGGTGGCATTAGATTAGGGTGAACCCACCTGAATCACATGAAATGGGTGCCCCCTAAGAAAGAGGGGTTTGTTAGTAAAAGATTGTGTGAAATCCTAAGAAAATTAAGACCCCACATGACCACTCTAGGTAACATTCCTTTTGGCTTTGTCCATGTGTCCTTTATAGATGTTCCTCGACAGTCCTTACCCTTTTCCCCCATATTATCCCCTCCCACCTCCACTCTGGTTACCATCAGTTGGTTCTTAATTTCAATGTCTCTGGTTGAATTTTGTTTGCTTTTTTCTTTTGTTGATTATGTTCCAGTTAAAGGTGAGATCATATGGTATTTGTCCCTCACTGCCTGGCTTATTTCACTTAGCATAATGCTCTCTAGTTCCATCCATGCTGTTGCAAAGGGTAGGAGCTGCTTCTTTCTCTCTGCTGCGTAGAGTTCCATTGTGTAAATGTACCATAGTTTTTTGATCCACTCATTGACTGATGGACACTTAGGTTGCTTCCAGCACTTGGCTATTGTAAACTGTGCTGCTATGAACATTGGGGTGCATAGGTTCTTTTGAATTGGTGTTTCAGGATTATTAGGGTATAGTCTCAGCAGTGGAATTGCCAGGTCAAAAGGCAGTTCCATTTTTAGTTTTCTGAGGAAACTCTATACTGTTTTCCACAGTGGCTGCACCAGTCTGCATTCCCACCAACAGTGCACTAGGGTTCCCTTTTCTCCACATCTTCGCCAGCACTTGTTTGTTGATTTGTTAATGATATCCATTCTGACTGGTGTGAAATGGTATCTCATTGTGGTTTTAATTTGCAAGTCTCCGATGGCTAGTGATGCTGACCATCCTTTCATATGTCTCTAGCACAGAGGTTTTATCTAAATCCCTGGTTTAGACAAAAGAAGGCAAGTAAATGAAAGAATGAATGGAATAAGAAAGGGTAGTGAGATTCCTATCACTGCAGTTATTCAAGCAGAGGCTGAGGGATATAGTGTAGTAGAGCACATTATTGCATAGTTTAGAGTGTAGCATTAGATGGGCTCTGAGTTTTCTTTCAACTCTAATTTTTCCCTTTAGGCAAAAGAGAAGGGTTTTGGACATTCAAGTGACCCAGTCACACTCATCCTTGGAGGAAGTAACTTCGGCATTAGCATGCAAGGTGGATTAAAGATCACAAATGCTTGGCTCATAGGTTTACCACCTCAATCTACTGGTGGTTGTGGGATTGGGAAGGAGGATAGTCCTCCATTATCAGAAGACAATTGCTCTTTAATTATTGACCTCTCATTTAAGGAGTTCAGCCCTTCCAACCTGGGTCCCCTTCTGAATAGAAATGAGTCCACACAATAACTAGGGAGGCATTATATTGTGTTGGAATTGGCCTTTGACTTGGAATCAGAAGAGAGTTTGAATCCTGCCTCTATTAGGAACCCCAGTATCCTCATCTGGAAATAGGACCACTAATACCAGCTTAGCCTATTTCCAGCCTCTTCATGAGGATGAAATGACACGATGGATAAAGTGCTTTGAAGACACAAAGTGCGGTGCATGTGGAGGAACTGTGTGTGTTAGGTGGAGGTAATCCTTTCAGATCCTTCTCCTTTCACCCCCTTTCCTGGACCCGCCACGAAGAGGGTAGGGTAGGGGAAGACAAGAGAAAGGGCTGCATGAGGAGGAAGGAGCAATTCCCCAGAATCATAAATTCTATCTCAGGACCTTAACAGACTGTAAAATTGTTGTCTGAAGACTGGAAGAGATTTATCGAAAATTAAAAGCTCCCCCCCCACAGCAGAAAGCATCCTTAAAGATCTAACGTATGGTTTCATAAAGCTGCGTGGCGTCTTTTCAATTCCTTCACGGGGCCAGTGGGCCCAGAGCCCAGCATGTTGATGAAGTGGAGGGGCAGCTGAGGCTTAGGAGGAAAGTCCAATTACTCTTGCCCTGAGATAAAGGAATTCCAGGGTCTTGAGGCTGTGGGAGCATATTTTAAATTCTAATCAAATGAGGTTCTTGTGGGGGAGGGTGGTGGTGCAGGAATAGAGGCAGTGTGTGCAGAAGCACAGGTTCCCCAGTTAGCTCTGGGGATGGCTCCAAAAGACTTGGCCATCAGACCAGTATTTTGCTGCCTGGAATCTCCCACAGTGTGGATTTGCTTGTGGGCAGCTGGAGGCACAACTGGGAAAGAAGTGAAGTTTCAAAGCTCCCAGGTCTCTTGGCTGAACAGGACCCTCACTGAGGGTTGCCAAAACCTTGGCCACAGCTCACTGACCCTGGTCTCCCTGTGTGCCTTTTAAAACTGAGAACCTTGCATGCAAGGTCTGGAAGGAACCTTGATGGTCACATAAGCCCATGACAAGAAAATGAGATCTAGGGAGAAGGAATGCCCCAAAGCCATGGATCTAAGAATAGAATCCTGGGACCTTTGTCCCAAAACTTAGAAGTCATCAGTTTAATACCCCTCTCTTTAAGAAATCATTGCATTACCCCAGACAAATGATAGTCTGCCTTCCATGTGAATGCAGATGGCAAGAGAGAGTGGCCATCTCATGAGATAAGCCGTTGCATTGTCAACCAGCCGTGCTGGTTGGAAAGGTCTGCCTTGTGTAAAGCTGAACGTGGTCTCGCACAACAGCCAGTGGAAAGAGGGGTTCCTAGGCTTCCTTTTCTTTCGAGCAGTGGTGTTCCGTCACCTGTGCAGATCTCTTCAGCTCTCTGAGGCTTAATTTTCTCATCTGTGCAAAGGGGATTCTGATATAAATACCTCCTAGGAGTGTTGTGAGAATTCAATGACATTTTTTAGAAAGCATTTAGCTTAAAACAGACCAGATGCTCAACAAATGCTATTTTTATCATCTGTAAAATGGGGATACTTACAGAACAGAGTTTCTGTGGCTATCACACGAGATACTTTATGTAAAGCACCAAGGAGATGCTTGACAGAGGAGGTAACTGAGAAATGTGTTTCCTTTCTTAGCACTGCCTGTCTTTTCACGGGATTGACTCTGCGTGGCTTAGCTCCCATATTACACTTTAAGCTTCTTAAAGGCAGGGTTTGTGTCTAATTCTCCTGCGTTCCTCCCAGGATTCGGCTTTTAGAGGAACTTCTATGTGTGTTGAATGAACGCAGGAAGTTCATGTGTAAACTGCTTCAGCCCCAGGGCCCCTCATCACCTCTGCACGAGGTCACACTCACCACGGAGCAGGTCAGAGGCTCCGGGGCATGGGATCTCTACTCTGTGCCCATAGCACCCACAGCGACACTTCTCAAAACTCCTTTTCCTCCTTGTCAGGTCCCCACTCCTGTCATTTTTCTGAAGCCAAAATTTTTAAATACCCCAGTTTGCGTATTTTCTTCTTTTTTACCCTGCCCTTACTTCTCATTATAATATAAATTGATACCCTTTTTTGTTTCTCTTCTGCTTCTCATTAACTAGATTTTCCACTTACTCATTCCTTTAATAAATATTTTGACAGGCAGTGCTTTGAATACTAGGAATAGAGCAGTGAACAAGACAGACAAGGTCCCTACTCTCTGGTAGAGCTTACATTGTAGTGGAGGAGAAAGAAAAATACAAATAAATGACTACTAGAACTTAATAAAGTACCGCCTATAAAAAGTAATGTGATATTAACTTGGGTCAGGGAACAACTCTAGACTGAGTGTCTAGGGAAGGCTTATGTGAGAAACTATCAATTGAGGCGAGACTTAAATGATAAGGATTTAATCAGTCATGTGAAGACATGGAAGAAGACTATTCCTTACAAAGAGAAGAGCAAGAGCAAGTGCAAAGGTCCTGAGGTAGGAATGAGCCTCTTTATTAGGTCAGTGGGTCTCAAACTTGAGCATGTGTCAGAATCTCCTGCAGGGCTTGTTGAACCACAGGTTACTAGTCCTATTCCTCCAGATTTGATTCAGCAGGTCTGGGCTGGGGCTGGAAAATTTGGATGTCTAACCAGTGTCAGGTGATGCTGATGCTGCTGGACCAAGCATCACACTTTGAGAACCACCAAGTTAGAGAAACAGAATGTCAGTGTGGATGGAGCTCAGTCAGTGAGGGGTGAGTAGTAGGAATGGAGGATGGAGAAACAGCTGGAGGCTGGATCATACATGGCTTTGTAACACATAGTAAGGAGTTTGGGTTTTCTTCAGAGGGCTCTGGGAATCCATAAGTGTTTGGAAAGGTTTTTAGTGGGAAACTGACTTTATTTTTCAAACATTACTTTGGCTGCTTCACGGAGAGTGGATTTTAGTCGACAAGAGTAGAAACAGGGATGTCTCATAGGAGGATGTTGCAGGGTTACAAGGGAGCATCAATGTGTCTTGGCCTGGGATGGTCACAGGGAAGATTGTTGGAGGGACTAGACCTGGAGTTGGGCCAGGCTTCTCAGCATCAGCACTATTGACCTTTGGGGCTGGATACTTCTTTGTGTGGGCAAAGTCCTATGCATTGTAGGATATTTAGCAGCATCCCTGGCTTCTACCCACTAGATGCCAGTGGCATGTGCCTCCCAAATGTGATGTCCAAAAAGACATTGCCGAATATCCCCTGGGGAAAGGGGCAGCATCACCCCTGGTTGAGAACCACTGGTGTTGGGGATTCATTCATCTTTCTTTCATTTCCTTATAAAATGTCTATCGATGCTAACAGATACCTATGTGCCTGGATTGTAGTAGGTGTCAGAATATGGCTGTGAACAAAACAGACCAAGACCCTGTCACCACTGAGTTTGCATTTCTAGTAGTCACAAGAGAGGTGGAAGGTGACCACAGCCTCAGGGATGCAGGGGTTTTGGAGCACTAACCGTTCTTGCAGATCTATGGCACAGAAATCTCACAAAGATGGGAGTCTCCCTGGAGGGTGGGGCCAGGGAGGTTGGATATCCAAAGATGACATCAGGTAGGGGACACGGAAAGGTGAGAGAGAAAGGGAGGGAGAACATGGGAACACTTACATATGAGTAATTTTGTTATCGAGGTATGAATGCATTTCCAGAGATCAGAACTATACAGTAACACCAGGTGAAAATGTCCCAGCTCTCTGTCTCTGCTACTAGCAGTGAGAATATTAGCACACCCACCTGATGTCAGGCACTGTCACCGATATTCGAGATGGACCGTCAGATAGGTATCATTTAATATTTTTTGTCCAGCTGAGAAAATGTGACCAGAGAGGCTAAGTAACTTGTTCCAGGTCACACAGCTGGTGAGGAGTATGGTCAAACTTTCTATTCCCAAACCAACAGTATTTTCATCAAACTAGGCCACTAAGAATCATTTTCTTCTGCAGCTTCATCAAGGTGGGAAATAGAGATTTGTGAGGTCATGGTGGAAGTGGGGGACGGGGGGTGGTTCGTGCTATCTTCCATAATGATCTTGGAGCAGAGAGAATCAGAGCAGGTGCTAGAGGAGCTGACCTCAAAGGCCACATCTCCTGAAGAGCCTGGGGCCAGCGGGCCATTGTGGTTGGTGGCATGTATTTCTTGTGCAATTATCCCATCCTCCTCTTACAAGTCTCTCAGAAGTCCCCTCCGTGATCATTAAAACCGGCTCTGGGCTGTGGCTTTGAAAGCGGCCGGAACCGCCCAGGGCTGGATCGTGTCCTCGTTATGCAGGGACGGCCTTCCAGGGACTTCAACAGGATTTCTGCCTTGTTACAAATTGAGGGAGATGCGACTAGGCCGTGCCAATTACAGGTTGGCGTCTCTCAAAAGCGGTTGTTCTCTTTTGCTTTCAGAGATTCTAAGATTTCTGGCTCCATTTAAACTCAAAGGAAATCCTGGGTCTCATAGGATCTGTCACAAGCCTGCAGGTCACAAGAGCGGGAGCTGAGAGAGGACAAAGGAGGGAGCAGGCATCGGAGAGAGGAGGCAGCATCCCAGTGATTTATCGACTTGGGCATTGTGTGGTCTGGGGTTTGTGGTCCTGCTCAGCCACAACTTGACAGAGACACTTGACCTCTCTGTACCCCAGTTTCCTTTTCTGTGATGCATAGAGGCTTACCCTGGGGGATTAAGTGATGTCGTGCACATCAAGCACATAGCACAGTGCCTGGCACTTAGGGTAGCACTAAAAAGTCCCGTGTCCTGGGCTAGGGCTGCTCTCCTGGGATCTGCTCTTTTCTTTCTGTGCATCAGGCTCAATCCCCAGCCTCCTAGAGTAAAGCAAAGGGTGTGGAGTGGTTGTTGGAAGAGAGCCACACAGTCCTGTGAGAGATGAGGCAAGTCTACCCAAGCCTCAGTTTCCTCATCTATGAAACGGGACGCTAATGATAATATTCACTTGTTCATTCATTGTTCTCTGAGTGTTCTCCCTCTGCTAGGCTCTGGGATACAACGGACAAGAGAGGTGATGGCCTTTCCTTCATGGAGTTTACACTCTGAAGGGGCAGCCTTACGCTGAATGATCAAGCGAATGAACACAGAATAGGTTTGCAGATTGTGATCAGTGGTCTGAGAGAATTAAAACAGGGTGACGTGACAAAGAGCACCTGGGAGGAATTGGGCCATCAAAGAAGGACTCTTAGTGTGACACCAGAGTGCTGAGAAGGAGACAGCCACTATAAGAATAGGGTTAGGGACAGTGTTCCAGGCAGTGGGAATGGCGAGCGCAAAGGCTGCGATGACGGAAGGGCTGGGCTTGTTTGGGGACCAGATGGCAGGGCGTGTTACCGGGAGTGCAGTGAGCACATGGGGGTGTCAGCAGTGGGAAATAACCCTGTGGGACTGGAGGTGATGATGCGTGTGAGTGGGGCATAAACTGGAGCTCTGACCGCAGGGAGTTGGCATGGTTGTCATGGTGAGAGAGCCTATTGGGCTCAGCTGGGACCACCAGCCCAACAAGAAGACTAACGTGTGCTAAAGGGCTGGGGGTACTGTGGAAGAAGGAAAAGCAAGCCGGGAGGAATGGGGAGAGAGGGGCATGGGAGGGAGGTAGATGGGCTGCTTCTCCTGGACAGCCATCGCTGCCTAAGCGTTGTGCTAAGCCTTCTCCTCCTTCCATCTCCTCAGCTACTCTGGGTGTCAGAGATGAAGAACTTAACTGTGGAAAGTCCGAGCGACTTGTTTGGAAATAGGCAAAGTTTGATTTGAACCTAGATCCATAGGATGCCTGAGAGTGGGCTGGCAACTTCTGCAGCATGCTGCTTCTCACTTCGAAGCCATAGCTCACGCAGTCTGCAGGCACGCTTCTCAGAGAGAAGCCTGGGACGGAGACAGACTCAATCCAGGAGGCCCTCAGGGACTGGCAAGGGACCTTGGACATGCTGCCACCCAGCTGCCTTGGGGGAATGTGCAGTGAACACGTGATTGGTCCTGATTATCAGAAAGATGAGACACGAGGACTCTGGGACTCATGTCAAAGATGACATGTGGCCTAGCCTCTCCATTTCATCTTGTAATAGTTCACTAAGGCCTTGGCCTTTCAGCAGGAACGTCGTGCTTGTGAAATCTGATTCCCAAAGCATGGTGTCTTCTCAGGCCATCTCAAACACATGTACATCCTGTACCCAAATAGTCTCCTAGACCTCTGGGGCAGGAGGAACTTATGCCACATGCCACTGATACCTGAATTATAACCTTCAACTGTGAATCTGAAATTATAATAAAATTTACTCTATAGCCTTTGTTATATATATGAGATATATACACATGTATATAGATATATGTATATACATATATGTACACACACAATGTATATCATTTAAAACTTTACTACCTCTAACTCTGATAGTTTTTTTCATGCAATGATTACAGCAGTTGCTTTTCTGGATTTTTCTTGCAAAGTTGATTGCTGTCTTCCTGAACTGTGTCAGTATTGTGCATGCTCTCCTCTCAGGGCCCTTACCAGGCTGGATGGTGGTTATGTATCTGCCTACCTTGCTCACTAACTCTGGTTCTTTAGGGGCCAGGATCCCATGAGCATAAACACTTTTGGAGCATCTATCCAGTCCATGACCTTGTGATTCTTCTCCTTTACTCTGAGGGCTGGTCCTCATCCACTGTCATGTTTGCATAATATGTTTCCATTCGAAAGGCCACTGGTGCTTGGACCAGGGATGAGGGCTGATTCAAGCTGGGCCACTTAGATGATCTTCTGGAACTTGGAGGCAGCTTCAGAGATTCTGGCTCTGTCTAGACTGGATTCTTGATAGAGGGGATATAAACTCAGGAATGTTTGTATGCCATTTCCTGCCTACCACGTGGACTGGGGAGCATGGGACCCTAGTCGGTAGAAAGAGGAGGAAGGTGCAGAGAAAGGCAGAGACTAGGGACAAGAAAGCCCTGCCTGGGTGCTGCCAGACCTTTATTTCCCTGGTTCAGTCTTTCGCAGGGCTGGCTGTACTCTTGTACTTAGTGTTCACGAAGCATATGCTATATTCTCACAGGTTTCTTTTTTTTTTGCTTAACCTACTTGAGTTGGTTTCTGTCATTGTACAACCAAAGAGTCACCATACTGTTGTCCATGATCATGAGTCCTTTTTCCTTTGTGCTTGATCCATCCATCCTCTAATCCCTCCCCTAAAGCTGTCATCCTTTCTTTTTTTTTTAACTTGGCCTTCAAGTTAGGGCAGTGTGGTGTTATCTTTATTTCCATTTCACCAACAAGGAAGTTGAGGCTCTGAGATACTGAGTGAGCAGGGAAAGATGTGTACCAGTGGCAGGGGTAGACCTGGAAACCCAGTTGTTCACACACCCCTTCCCAGTAGGTCAGGAAGTCGGCTCTGGAGCCAGCCTGCCTAAGTTTTCTATCCCAGCGCCCCACTTGGCAACTTGGGCAAGTTACTCAACCTCTCTGTGCCTTGGTTTCCTGATCTACAAAATGGGGAGAGTAATTATCTCTGCAAAATGGCACCTACCTCATAAGGTGGTTGAGAAGATGAAACAAGATAATGTATGGGATGCCTAAGACACAGACAGGCACTGCTTCATCAGTGCAGGTTACTTTTTTATTACTGGCTGCATGACAAGTATAGACACAGGAGCAGAGAGCCCTGGGCTAAGTTTAGGCTCTATCTCTTGCAGCTGTGTGACTTGGACAAGCGGTGCAGCCTCCCTTCCTTCTGTGCAAGGGAGATGACAATGTCTATTTGGAAAGATTAGAAATCATTTGCATATATAAAATGCTTGGCACATGTAGGCACTCAGGAAATGGAGCAAGTAGGGATCGGGGAGGAGGAAAGCTTTTCCAGGAAAAAGGAGCAGCAGCAAGAACAATACAAGGGAGGTTGAGGACAGCCTGATGTTCACAGATGTGTCTTTAGAAGGAATGAAGGATGGCAGGAATGAAGAAGAGAGAAGCAGAAAGGTCCAGATTGCGGAGGACCCTTTTTGCCAGAGGAGGTGCTTGAAGCCCATCCTTACATCTGTTTGGACTCTCTAAATGCTTTTAAGTGGGGAAGGTGCGAACAGAGTTGCCCTGTTGAGGGATCATCCTGGTGGCTGTGGAGGATGGGTTGGAATCCACGTGTCTGGAGGCAGGGGCTCAGTCAGGAGAGCTGATGGTGGGCTGAAGGAGGGCTGGGGTGGCTGGATAGAGAGAAGGGAACTGCTCTAGCCTACTAACCACTGGCTCACATTTATTGAGGGTTTACTGTACACCAGGAATTCACTGTTCCAAGTGCTTTGCATATTATTAACTCTTTTCAGTATCTAACCACCTGTTGGGATAGGTACTATTGTTATCTCAATGTTACAGATGCAGAGATTGAGGCACTGAGAGACTAAAAAAAGTCAGGGAGATAAAATTCACAGGGCATGGTAAATGATTTGATGTGGGGTGAAGGAGCATGCGATCCCCAGGCTTCTGGCTGCAATGACTGGATGGAAACCCCAGAAGCCAGGAGGAGGAACAAGTTGGGAAAGGAGATGGGAAGATAATGAGCTGTGTCCATGTTGAAGGCAATTGTGGCTTGTGTGAGAAGTGGGGGAGATCAGGTGGAGGGTGCTTTGCAGCATCTGTGTGTGGAGCTCAGAGGGATGCAGTGGATGTGGAAATTGGGGCTTCAGCATTTTTTTCAGGAGTCATGAAGTCAAGGGAGAGAGAGAACGTACTCTGGGAAATGTGAGGGATGGTGAGGGAGGTGGGACCTACATCCTGGTGCATGCTGACTTTCATAGACTTTTTATATCTCCCAAGTCCAAAGCTGTTTTGTTCCTAGTGCCTGGACCCAAAGTGCTTTGAGAGGTATTGGCTACCTTCAGGCTGCATTCCTCTTAAAAGCTTTAATTTCCACCTGTGGGGGTGGGGATATAGGGGGTGGTGAGGATTACCATAGTTCACAGGTGAAGTGGCAGAACAATCTACCCCCATGCATTTCAGCGACAGGAATCTTGTACTGTGGGCTGTGTCTGGGGCTCGACCCAGGTCCCGCAGGGAATCCTTTCAAACCCTGGACCTTGAGTGATAGCAGCTTCCTCTCATCTGCTTCTTCCTTTTCTTTTTCTTTACCTATTTTTCTCATCTTCTGTTTCTTTATCTCCCTGCTGCTTTACCTCTGCCTGTCTCTGTCTTTGTCCTATTGTTCTGTCCCTTGACTTTCCTCTCTCTCTCTGGATCTGCCTGTCTCTCCCTGTCTCAGACCCTTTTATGTCTCCATTTGCTGCTCTCTGTCTCTCAATCATTCTGGGAGTCTCTCTGCAACTTCTCTCATTTATCTCTGCATGCCGGTTTCTCTCTCTCTCCATCTCACCCTCTGTATCTCTGACTGTATCTCTGTGTCTCTCGATCTCTTGTCTTTGTGTCTGCACCTGGCCTGCTCCTCATGACTTCTGTGTTTTCTTTCTCTCCTTTCCCTCCTCCCTCCCCCTCTCCTGCCTCAAGGAAGAGGGCAGAGATCACTGGGTAGGATTGGATGTCATTAAAAGCAAAAAAAGGAGAAAGGGCTCCTTTTCTTCTGCCTGCCCCTGGGGAATGCCTAACAATGAGAGACACTTTGGTGGGTAATCGATAGGAACAAGATGCAACAAGACATCTTTGTTGGGCAGAGGCAGCTGGCAGTTTCCTCTGACCGGAGCCCCTGGGAATGGCTGGCCCTTGGACCAGGCTCAAACAGAGTGTATCACAGTAGAGCCACTTGAAGTGTGAGCCAGGCACATCCTGACCCAGAGGCACCTCATTTCCATCACCTCCTCTCCCTCCCTCCTCTGCCCTCCTCCCTACTTCAACAAATACCATGAATAGAAAGAGACACTGTAATGGTTGGCTAATAATCAGAGTCTGTAGCTGCAAGAAGAATCTTAATTCTTCTAAGCCCAAATTTCCTTATGTGTAAATTAGGGAGGCTATACATACAATGCATTCTAGACAAGGCAACCCGTTTTGTTCTTGCATAACAAATCTGATCAGTGCCCTCCTCCCCAAAACTCCCATAGCGTGGATCACATCCATCTTTCTTACTGCTGAAACCTAGCACCCAGCTCACAGGAGGTGCTTTGTAAGCATCTGTGGTATCATACACAGTAGGTGCTCTATAGTGTTTGCCCAGTGGATGGACCCGCCTGCTGCTAGACCTGGGGTGCCTGGCTGGCTTTTCTTCTCCTCCTCTGACGTCCTAAGACATGAATTCCAGTCAGGGCTCCAGATCTTTGTCCTTCCTGGCCAGCCTTGTCTTCTTTTCTTTGTCTTCCTCCTCCCTTCATGTGACCCTCAGATGGATGTCATGAGAATGAAGAGAAGTGGCAGTGAGTCACACAGGCAGGACAGATACCCTGGCCTCTTGGACGAAACAACCAGCAGAGAAGCGCATGTGCGGTAGCAGCATGGACTTTAACTGGAAAGTTAAAGAAGGAAGAGACCTTAGAGAGCCTCAAGTCTACTTCTTCCTGTCCCGTTCTACCAATGGTCACGCTGTGCCCAGAGAAGGAGAGTGACTACTCCGGAGTAACGTGCCCTTGTGGCAGAGATGGGCAGAAGAGATAAGGGTTCTGCAATAGCTCAAAGTTCCTCAAACGTTATGCTTAGTCTTTGTATCTGTGCACTCTTATGCACTGATGAGAACAAGCCCCATCAAATCCCATTCTCCATTTCCATCTAAAACTGGAATCATTAAATCTACCCCATTTTCCTAAATACAGCCTAATGTGGGGACCCAGGTGGGTCCTTGGCCAACAGAGGCAAACGGGGGCTATCACTTTTGCAGTATGAAAACCACTTTCTGCCTGACTCATGCCTTCTAATTGCTTCAGACTCAGCTAGACTGTCAGAGGCCTTCCCTAAAGCCTCCCTTTCCAAGGTGTGCCTTTTTTTTCCTCTCTACATCCTGTACATACGAGTATATTTACTTTGAACTTTTCATAGTGTCTTTTTATCAGTTTACGATATATAATTTTTATGTAATAAAATTCACCAATTTTATGTACACAATTCAATTAGTTTTGACAAGTGTGTGCGGTAGTGTAACCAACACCACCCTGGCCAGTGATGCTCAGTTGGTTGGAATGTCATCTCATAAACCGAAAGGTCGTAGGTTCAATTCCTGGTCAGGGCACATGCCTAGGTTATGGGTTCAGTCCCTGATAGCGGTGCATATGAGAGGTAACCAATCGGCATTTCTCTCTTATATTGATGTTTCTCTCTCTCTGTCCCCACCTTCTCCTCTCTCTAAAACTCAATAAAGCATGTCCTCAGATTAAAAAAAAAACAGTGACCCCATATTCCCTCAAGTTAATTCCCTACCGCACACAGCCAGCCTTAGGCAACCATTGATCTGATTTCAGCTGCTACAGTTTGGCTTTCTAGACGTTTATATAATTAGAATCGCTTTGTTTCAGGTTTCTTTCACTTAGCATCATGTTTTTGTGATTCAACAATGGTGTTGCATGTATCAGCAGTTCCTTCCCTTTTAAAAAATATATTCATTGATTTGAGCGAGAGATGGGGGTGGTGAGAGAGAAAGAGAGAGATGTGTTAGGGAAACATTGATTGCCTGCCTCCCATTATGCCTACCCTCAACTGGGGATAAAACCTGCCACCTAGGTATGTGCCCTGAGCAGGAATCACACCCCAAACTTTTGGTGTATGGGACAATACTCCATCCAACAGAGCCACCCGGCCAGGTCAGCAGTTCCTTCCTTTTTATGGCATTAAAATGGTTATTCAGTTGTTATAGACATTTAATTAAAAGACCATTCTTTCCTCATTGTGTGGATGTGGTACAATTTCTTTTTTGCATCGTTTCCACTTTTTGGCTACTATGAATAAAGTTGCTATGAACTTTCAGGTACAGATCTTGTTTTTTCTTTTTGTTTTTTGTTTTTAATATATGCTCTCATTTTTCTTAAGAAAATACTCAGGGCTAGGATTATTGGATCATATGGTAAGAGCATGTTTAGCTATATAATAAACTGCCAAATAGTTTCCAAAGTGCTAGAACATTCTTCATTAAGCACTAGTAACACATGAAAGTGCCAGTTGTTCCACATCTCTGTCAGCACTTGGTACTATCAGTCTTTTTATATTTAACCATATGAGGGTACAGTGCTATTTCACCGAGTTTTTAATTTGCATTTCACTGATGTCTAGTGATGATGAGAATCTGATCTTTGGTGAAATGTCTATTCAAATCTTTTGCCCATTTTTATCATGTCAGTTGCATTCTTATTAAAAGCACTCTGCTCATATTTTTATTTTTTTAAAGACTATTTTTAAAAATATTTTTAAATTTATTTTTAGAGAGAGGGGAAGGGAAGGAGAAAGAAAGAGAGAGAAACATCAATGTGTGGTTGCCTCTCACACACCCCCAATTGGGGGCCTGGCCTGCAACCCAGGCATGTGCCCTGACTGGGAATCAAACCAGCAACACTTTGGTTTGCAGGCCGGCACTCAGTCCACTGAGCCACACCAGCCTGAGCTTCTTTTCATATTTTTAATACAAGTCTTTTATGATAAATATGTTTTGCAAGTATTTTCTCCCACTCCGTGGTTTGTCTTTTCAAGTCCTGTCCAATACCATTTATTTCATCGTGGCCAGGCCTGAGGTTTATTATCCCTCTGAGCCTCAGTTTTTGTAACTGTGAAGTACTGCTAAACATACCTACTTCTAAGAGTTTGTGAGGATTCAAAGAAATAGTGCATGTAAAACTCTTAGCATAATGCTGACTACTTAATAAGAGCTTGAAAATCATCAGCTAATTGTTATTGACTTTTATTCATTTCGTCTCTGCTCACTAAAAGACTAGTCTTCTTTGGACATCACTTCATAATATTGGCAACTGGTAGCTGGAAATAATGGTCTGGATCTCAGGAAGGCATTCTGGCCTAGAGGTATAGATTTGGGGAAACGACCTCCCCAAGATGGTGACATAGGTTGTTCCTGACTTTGCTCCCCTCACAAGCCTTGGAAGTAATTAGCAGGTAGATATCATTTGAAGTCCTGAGGCTAGGTGGGCTCACTGAGTGAGAGTGTATATAGCAAGATAGCCAGAGCTGGAACCCCAACCAACCCTGATAGCTAAGGGGTAGGCAATGAAAGGGAGACTCATGGAGGATAATGAGACTTTGTAGCCTGGGTGGAGGAGAAAGCCCAGAGACAATGGAGTCATAGAAGTGAAGGAAGGAGTGAGATCCAAGACAGAAGGAGTCACTAACAGTGTCAACTGCTAGAGAGGAGGTGAGCCCCGAAGAAGGGAAGTTTGGATTAGTCAAGAGCACGGTGTTATTCCTCACTAAGATGTTGCTTTCAGTGGAGAGATAGGGTAGGAAGTTCAAAGCTAAGAAGCGAACAGGTGGTTAGGTTTTGGAAACATCACGTATATGCTCCATTTCCCCCTAAATTTGGGTTGAAATAGGGAGAGGAAAGAGGAGGTGACAGCTTTCTTTAGGAGATAGCGGTTTTGGAGGGAAGTTTTCTGTTTATGGTATAGAAGAGACTGAGCATGTTCTTGGACAGATGGAAAAGAACTGATGGAGAGTGAATACTTGAAAGGACAGGAAAGAGAGGTGATAATGGAGAGTATGATTCCCATGAGTTGGAGGAAGGGATAGCATACAGCTCATGGGATTAGCCTGGAGCTGGGGAGTGGCTTTGTACTCTGTGAACCTGCTAAGCTAGAGCCATGTTGCCCTTAATGGTTCTGGTGGAGGTCAAATGAGAAATTTGCACATGGTGTGGAAGGTGCATGTGAAGCAGTAGCCCTTCCTCTCTGAATGTCACTGTGTTGAAACATGGGGAAGGGCACACACAGAGGTGCAGGCGGACTCCATCCAGCTCGTCTTTGCTCTTTGTGGTGAGAATTAGATGCAGACATGTCAGAAAATTCCAATTTGTCTGTATTGTTCTCAGCTCCATCTTAGCTCTTTTTTTTTGAATATTTAAATGTAGTTTATTAGCAGCTAAGGGATGACAAAAGAGGAACATGTATGCACCAAACATAGCACAAGATTGTGTGGCTTAGAACATATATCTATTTATCTTTAGCTTGGGGTTTTGTCTCCCTTCTTAGCTCTTAGTCTCATCCCATTGGGAAGAGGTCACTTTTAAACCTGACCACATTAGGAGCACACTGAAGGCCTTCCAGATTCGGGGGAAATGAACAGAATGATCAAGATCTTGGACCTTGAGTTCACATCTTAACGCTTCTTTCTGCCTGCCTGCCTGGCTCACCATCATCAATTCTAGATCCACAACCCAATGCAGTAACAACAGTCTTCAAAGACTTTTCCATATTTCAGGAGGGCTTGTTGGTGACTTTTCTTTGATCCTCCAACTGTCCCTTTCTGGGCTGTTACTTCCTAGTTTCTCCCACAGTTATAGAATGTGTTATTCCTACAATAAATTTTTTATTCCATAATACCCATAGAGTTTCAGCTTCCTTGATTGAACCCTGACTGATATAGGGTGGATGGGGCACTCTTATTCAGATTAGGAGAAGGCGCTAAGAGTGGGTACAGAGACATAAGTGGGTGGATGTCAAAGGAATTACTTCACATGGTCTTGAGGCCATATCAAGACATAGGAACCAGGTCCACTGCAGAAAGGGGTTAGGGTTACAGTGAAGTTTGAGGCTTGAAAAGATCGGAAAAGTTCTAGAAAATATGGTATAGTAAGTGGAATAAAGAGTTGAGAGAATGCTTTATTGGACAAGTCAAGGGGTTGGGAGATAGCCAGAAGGAGTATAAAAGTTAGGAGGCCTGATTTCAAGTCCTGGATCTACCTCTCATGAGCTATGTGGCCCTGGATGTCACATATTTTTCTCTTTGTGGCTGTCACTTGCCTAGTTGTTCTCCCCCCTCCTCTGCTCTGTTCCAGAGTTCAAGAAACTACATTTGCCACACTCTCAGGCCAGTTTCCAAGTAGGCCTGGCCAATGCATGGTACCAGTAGAAGGCTAGATGGGGAGAAGGGAGGAAGCCAGCCACTTGCCACCTGCAGCTCCACTGAGCCTTCTCCATCGCTCAGACTGTGAACAGCCTCTTCCTCAAGGGTTTTAGCTTCTGGCTGTCTGGTTCTCATTTCATCCAAAAGGACTGGAAATGATAGGAATTTCCTGTTTTGATACTACTCTAGGTTACCACTTCAGCTCTTTTATCACCTGTGTAATGAAGTCCCTGTACTAAAGTCTCTCTCTTTGAAATACTAGAGTGGGTTTTGTTTCCTTGTCTGCTACACTCATCTGTACAATGGCACTGGTATTGCCTACCACCCAGAGTTATTGTGAGGCAATGAATGCATTATGATGGCCTATGGCAGGGGTATCGAACTCATTTTCACCGGGGGCCACATCAGCCTTGTGGTTGCCTTCAAAGGGCCAGATGTAATTTTAGGACTGGATAAATGCAACTACTCCTTAACAGTTAAGCGAGAGCTTGGCACTGCTGCTGGGTAGAAACAAGGTGCTGGGTCAGATAAAACAAGGTGGAGGGCTGGATTCGGCCTGTAGGCCTTGTGTTTGCCATCTGTGGCCTATGGGAAAGGAAAGACAGTAAGAGCTGGTCTGTTGAGTTAGGCACATCTCCCTGGTATAGATACTGTTGAGTGAGGCCCTCTGCATGCTGGACACTGTTCATTTCTTATGCATTCTTCTTACTCTTTGTGTGACTCTGGGTAACTCTCTTCACCTTCATTTGCCTCAGTTTTCTCATCTGTAACATGGGGACAATAGCATGCCTACCTCGTAGGGTTATTGGGAGAATGGGATGAGTTATGACATGTAAAAGGCTTAGAAAAGGATCTGGAGAATACTAACAACTCAGTAAGTGTCAGCTATAATTATTACAAAATTTAGCTGTTAATATTGCTTTGTAAATTATTTCACAAAAAAAGCTCAAGGAAACTGAGGATCCTTGAGGATATATGACTTGTTCAGAGTGTCAGAGACAGCAGGTTGCAAGACTTGATCTCAGGTCCTCTGGACTGTACAATGTGCTCTTTCCTCGGCCCCTGCGGATGTTGGTTACACCCAACTGTGTAGATGTGGGGCCACAGCGGCAGCAACTGCTGCATTGAGCTCCTGGTGTCTCGGCTCCCCCTCCCCTCCTTTTTATAGCTTCTATATTTAAACCCAAGTGAAGCAATGCAGAGCCCTCAGCAGAGGATGGACTTAATCCTGATAATAAGTCCCCTGAGAGGCCTTGGCTGGCAGAGGGGCAGCTAGATGTTCGCAGAGGAGGGCCACCGCTGGAGGGGGCGCGGTGGTGTCTCGGCCCGAGCAGATTCCCTCCACGTCTGCCTCAAGAGGAGCTGTGTACATTCTGATGCTGTTTATTACCAACAGGCAGAGATCAGCTCTGCTCTCCCCTCCCCCACCTCTCCCCAGTCCAAAATATATTGAGCTGTGTTGGAGGCAAAGTTATTTCCAGCCTTGCTGGGGCTCTGGGGGAAACGGCCAGCGTGGAGCAGAGCCAGGGAGCGCTGGAGGACTGTGAACCCCTGTTCTAACATCAGCCCCCCATGCTCCCAAACCTATGCCCAGCAGGCAGCTGCCATCTCACTGGCTTAGTGGTCAGATCTGCTTCAAGGCTGGCGTTGACCTAAGCGACTTGGTCACTGGTTTTCGCAGGCCGTCGAATCTGTATCTATGGAATTCAATTTGTAGCTTTAACCAGCTCTTCCCTCCTACCTGCTCCTTGCTCCCTGCCAGCACTGGGCTTACTGCTCTACCAGACAGAAAAGAGAATACAAATAACAGTAATAATGAACCTGTGTGGGTTGAGCATGTTCGCATCTGTTATCTCACTTGAGCCCCCTGACAACCTCTGTGAGGTTAGGTGTACCAGACCCCGAAGAAACTGAGCCTCAGAGTGATGATGTAATCCACCTCAGGTTATGTGAGTGGAAACAGGTGAAGTCAGGATTCACACCTAGGGGTGTCTGGTTCCAAAGCCAGACCTCTTAATCCTGTGCCTCAGGAGTGGTTGACTCTAATTTAGATGCTAAAGTGTTAAGCCTGTTGTCTTAATAGGGAGTTCTTACTGTCCTGTAGCATCAAAACAGGGTCTGACCAAACAGCCAGAAAGCACGTGTTTTCATTAAGGACTCATGACCCTCCAGCTCTGATCAGAACCTTAACATGCTGTTCGAGTCTCCTCTGCCCCCACCAACAGCACCATAAACATTTGCTGAGTGCTTAATCTGCACCTTGCTCTTTCCATGTAAAACTCATTACCAAGTGGATATTTGGTATTGTCATTTTACAGTTAAGATTCTGTTTCAGATTATACAGCTAGTTAATAGCCCTTGCAGAATCCACACTTGGGCTTCTCCAGGTCTAAAAATTACTTCAAAAGTATGTGTCATGTTGCTTCATGTTGTTTAATGACTCTGAAGGAAAAAGAATTAAAGAGCCTGAGAATGCATTTTAACCCTTGTTGCTATGATGAACACCTATTGTCAACTAGGATTGTACTTGGACACATGTAATAAAAATATGGTCACAGTTTAACCAGAGTTTTATTTTTCTCAGGATGATCTAGAGCTAGAACAACTGCTTGAGCAAATACTCAAGGGCCCAGGCTCCTTCTAGCTTTCTGATCCAACTTTCTAAATATACAGCTTTAGAATTTATGTTTGCAAGATGAATGTATTGTCTCTAAGTATCAAGTTCGTACACCAGGCAGGAAGAAGGGAACAGGATAAAAACCACATGACAGAGTTTGTCCCTTTCTGTCAGAGAAACAAAAGCTTTCTGGAAACTCAACTGAATAGATTTTTGCTTACATCTAGTTGGTTGGAAATGGACCTATCGCTACTTGTGGCTATAAGGACTCTGATGTGTGAATATCTCTAACTAGGTACATGGCCTCCTGAAATAGAATAGAAGTTCTGTTAATATAATAAAGGAGAGTGGATATTGGCAAGAGCTAGCAGTGTTTGCCACCAATTTGTACCAGGCTGTGCAGTAATGACCTCAATAATCCCTTACATTGATCCAGGCTTTTAATTTTCAAAACACACTTTCATGTGCATGATCCCTTTTAATCTCCCTCCATGAGAACCTTTTAAAGTAGGTGAGGTATGGATTACCAGGAGTCACAAAGGTCTGACATTATATTTTCCTTTTTACAAAAAGGAAACTGAGGCTCAAAGGGGTTAAGCGACTTGCTCAAAGTCATAGAACTAGTAAGTGATAAAACCTGGAATGAATTCAGTATCCTGGGAC
>VMDR010007793.1:0-39002 GCA_007922815.1 Macrotus californicus
ACAGAATAGCTTTTTGCCACTTTTAGAAATTTATCAAAATAGAAACACTTCAGTCAACATTGGATCAAAAACATTATTATTGATAAAATTACTGTTTCAAACCATCATTTTTTCTACTAATATCTGGAGATTAATTTACTCTTCATACAGAATATGAACAATCAGATTCTATGAACTTTTTAATGAATTATTTTTTTACAAACTCTGTATCTAAAAGAGGAATGATATAAAAGTATACCGTGAAATGAGCAAAAAGTACTAGGTTATATAATTTTAAATGAAAAGAGCAGAATACAAAATAATATGTACACTAAGTCTACACTATATAAAATATTGAACTCTAATTGCAAAAGTAAGCAAACTAGTTACGTCAAGATGGTGGAATTATGAGTATTTTTTAAATGTATCTAATATTTCTACATAATCTTTCAAATTAAAATAGAACATTTCCCAAAAAGGCACAGATAAGTTGCATGTTACTAATTTCGGTGAGATGCCCATGTACACGACACAGGGTGCCAGCCCCGGGGCTGAAACTTCTGCTGAGGTCCAGGCATCTAACCGACACAGCTTCAGGGTGGCTTTCCTCCCTGCTCACGCAGCGGACTGCCCTCAGCCTCGCACTGGTAGGGACCACTGGCCAGCCACCTGGATTGTTTAGAGCTGGTATGAAAAGTTCCTACGTAGGACCCGGGCAGAAAAGGGAGCAAGAATTCCTGGTTGTGACCAAATTCAAACCAGAGACTTTGAAACATCAAGCTTGGAGCCGCATCCATTTCCCAAGCCACTTAGTGAGTCTACGTATGAGCTATCCATGTTTATCAGAGAGACAAAGCCATCTTCCCATACTTACAATACTAGAGTGGGTGATTTCACCATGGCCTTCAAAATGCATCTCTAGTAATTTCTGTGGGAGAGGAGTCTAAATTTTAAAAGGGACATAAAGATATGACTGATCTTTTGAAACTAGCAAGGTGTACTATATCTGAAAGCAAGAAGAATTTCCAGTTTCCTGTCCGGGGGGGTCTCTATGCACTAAGACCAAAGTAATTCAGGCTAATTTCACAAGGCTGGTATTCAGAAGAGATTTCCAAATGCATTTATGGTGTTCCTTTCAAGGAACTGATTTGGGACAGAAAGAACATTTCAGTGAGGCCTTGTGCTTTGATTAGAGCAACAACTTTTGAAAAATACTTGCATTTCACAAATGTGGCATTTTACCCCAGGAGTTCAGCATCACCTGGGCAATAATCTCCTATAATTAATTTAAAACATCTCCTTAAACCACTAGTTAGCTTTCACAATAAAAATGTAACCAAAGCATAATAAATGAATTTGTAAATAGTTCTTTCTCCACTGCCATCAGCCAGAGATAACCCTGATCTGGTTTCTGAGAGCACCCAGGTTCAGGTTCAAAGAAAAGCACCTGTATTGATGACAATGTGCTAGGCACCTGTGTCTCACCTTCCCTCTGGCATCAACCTACAGCTCTGAACAGTGTAGTAAATGGAGCTTAAAGCCTCTCCGAGACATTGAAATAGTACTCTGTTACTTGCTTCTTTAAAAATATTCACCTTTTTAATATAAAAGTTTAGTGTAAATTATACATTGTTTTTATACTTTTAAAAACCCACACAAACTGACCCCCAAAGAACCTCAGATAAGTAGATAAGAATTAGCAATAGAATAGGAAGGTATTTTGGATCATAAGACACCCCACCTACTAACAAAGAACTATGGCTGTCAAAACGATCTTTGATTTTCTTTCCTTCTCTCTCTGTCCCTCCCCTACCTTCTTTCCTTTCCCTCCCTCCCTTCCTCCCTCCCTTCCTTCCTTCCTTCCTTCCTTCCTTCCTTCCTTCCTTCCTTCCTTCCTTCCATTCATCCATCTTAATTCAAAATCAGTTTTACCATGAAGTTTGCCCTTGGACCTATACTTAGAGCCCTACAAATGCAATTCCTACTTGAGCATAGCAAAATGAATCTATCTTAAATCTGCAAATGGAGTAAAGTTCTATTCCAAAATGGTTGCAAGAGGGACTCTGAGCATAGCTTTAGTGACTTTTCTTTTAGATTCTTCCCCATCTTTGAAACCTTTGCAAGAGTTCCTGAGTCCAAGAGGAGTTTGTGGGTGGCCTGCCCCCTCTCTTCTGCCCCAGACCCTGCTCCTGGGGGCAACTAGTAATCTCCTGTGGAAATCTGGGGATGTCAGCAAGTTGAATGTCTCTGAAGAGGTTAACCCAGTAAGAAATGGCAGCCAGCTGCCCGAGCAGCCTTGACTGTGCCCGAGCGCTGAGAAACGTGTGGCAGTGGAGCAAGGGGGAGTGGGCCAGTCATTCACCTGTACGGAGAGGCCGTCCCCCAGGAGAAATAATCGGTGGGCCGTGGAGCAGGACGAGGTACGATGGGCTGCTCCACGGCAGTCACATCTCCTGAGTAGGATTTGAGCAGGGAAGCGTTCTTATTGGCCAGCATGGCTCTCTCATTCCTTCGGAACTTGGCTCTTCGGTTCTGAAACCACACCTGGAAGGTGGTTGGGAGGAGAGAAGGGCACAAGAGGGAGAAAGAAGAAGAGCAGGTTACATGTGCGAAGTCCTGATTGCTAGCACTAGACGATGCCCTCCTAAGGAAGACACCTAGTTGGCGTGGCAGTCTCCTGAGAACAAGAGAAATATGCTGGAGTCCTTTCCTGGTGGGCTGTGTCAGAGCTCTTAGGGGTGAAGACTCAGTACAAAAGGATCCTGAGGTGCTTCGGTTCTCAGGATGCCAGGGATGAGACCCATGACTAACCCAAGAGCTGGCAAAATAGGGGTTATGATCCCTTTTGTAATTACAATTAGAGAAGAAAAATCTCATTCCATGACTACCACAGAGATGATGACATCTTTTAAGTTCCTCCAAAATGCAGAAACTTCATAATACTTATGGGCTATTTAAAGAAAATTCCCCGTTGTCTGCAAAGTGGACCCTGCGACAAGGCTTTAAGAAGGAAGTGGTTGGAGAGTGAAGAAGTAGCAGAGAAGAGGAGCAGCCACTGAAGAGTGTCCCCCAGGACGGTGGGGGCTAACACAGGATCCAGGCTCCCTCTGAGGGCCACACACTGCTGCCGAGAGGCAAGAGAGCAAGGATTGGCACACTGTCTCCCGTCGTCCTTGCTTATTAATGTTCCAGCACTTCTGACACGCTGGGCACAGGCAGGGCAGCACCCAACCTTCTAGAGAGAAACTTGTGAAACAGAAATGAAGATACCAAAGGTTGGAAGTTCAGTGGACTACATTCAGTTGTAGGGCTGGAGGGAAATGGCCAGTGTGGACAATATTGTGATCAGCCTGTTATTTGCTAAGTGCTGCCAGGGCTAGGAACTTGTATAAGCACATTGTATCCATCACTTCTAGTTATCAGGACAATTCCATGTATTAGGCTTCCTTGTTGCTGTTTCTGAGTTGAGATAGGTTCAATGAGATTAAGCAACCTGCTGAAGTTCACACAGATAAGAAGTGGCTGAGTTTTGGGGCTCAGGGACATCTGATTCATGATCCAACAACTCTGCGGGTAGCCATGGAATTTTATTCGTTCATCTACTCATTCAAGAGCCCTTTATGGAGGGCCTGCTGTGTTGCAGACTCTGCACTAAATGCTGGGGAGAGAGAGATGGGACTTAGGCACTGCTTGCTCATAGGCAGCGCACAGGCTATTAGAAGACAGACATGTAAATTTGAAATATGCAAAACAAGCGTTTTAGGTGCAGTTGTGGAAATGCATGACAAGGTATGGAAGAGAGAAATCCTGTGGCGTAGAGGGGATGTGTGCACAACTCTAGGGAGCAGCAGTCACAGAAAGCACCCTGAGGCCAGTGCCCGATGGAGGTCAGTAAAGACAATCTGGACACGCCTTTTCTGGCTCTGCAGACTCCCAGCCCTTTTTGTGTGAGTGTGCCCTTCACCTTGCTAATAGAGTTATCATTTTAAAGGCAAATATAGCCCTGTAAGAGCCCTGCTAGATCTCATCCACTGGCTCCCCATCACTCACAGAATCAAATCAAAATGCCTTTTCGTAGGACAAAGACTGTTCAGGAGTGAGCTCTCTGTCCACCCATCCAGCCGCATCCTGTGCGACGTGGACCCCGTACACCTGGCCCTCCATCTTTCCAGCTCCTACCCAGGCTCAAGCCTATCAACACGGGTGGTTGTGTCCCATCTGTGTGTGTTCACACCCAGTGCTCCTTCTGCTTGTGACAGGCATCCCTTTTGTCCAGGTGCCAAAAGACGTATCTTTCAAGTTTCAACCCTAACATCACCTCCTTTGTGAAATGCCATGGAAACCAAAAGACGTATCTTTCAAGTTTCAACCCTAACATCACCTCCTTTGTGAAATGCCATGGAAAGAACAGGACTTAAAAGTCTGGCAGAGTTGGATAAAAATATCGGCTGCAAGACTTTAAAGATGTGTCCTTGGACATTTATTTAATCTCTGTGATCCTTTGCCTCCCAGTCAAATGAAGATAATAATACCCACTTGCAGGGTTGCTGTGACAGTTGGCACCATTTCAGCGCTGACTAAATGTGGACTCTCTTTTTTCCCAGGCGGATTTCAGCATTCCTTCCTCTGCTCTGTCACTGATTCTTTTGTTTTGTTTCACTATTTCTTTAATCACTAATTCTTGAACATTCCTTTAGCATAGGAATTATCTTACTATATCACAACAGTATGATACGTACATCTGTCTTGTCTGCCCCCAGTCTGTGACATCCCTCAGGGAGGGTAGTGTCTTAGTCATCCCCGGAAACCCAGAGACAGTTCCAAGAGCATAATAGGTGCTTGATAAATGTTTGAGGGGGTGGGGAAAGTAGAGGAAAGATGAATTGTGCAAAGATAATAAGATATGGCTTCCAGCCAAGAGAACTTCACAGTCCAGTGGGGGAAGCTGGCCCACATACAGCTCCGCAGAGTGCACGTCCGATCGTGATGAAATGCTGCACGTACAAAGAAGACCAGACTCGGGAGGGCGTGGTTCAGGCGGGAAGGGGTGAGACTTCACTGAGGAGGGTCAAGTCGCTGAGGGAGCTTTCTGGCCTTTCCACCCAGGAGATGGTCACAGCTCCAAAAGCTGTGGGGCCATGGGAGGGCGAGAGAGGAGGACAGTGGTTTCAACAGAGAAGAAAGTCGTTTAGTGATGGTTGCGACGGGGCCAAAGGAGCTCCCAGCCCTAGCTTTGCTCTTTCACATTGTTTTCCATTTCCAGCATTGCCCTGGCTAGGTTTTATCATCTACAGTTCACAAGTGGTACTTCTAGGTGCTGTGGCTGAGAGGTATTCATTGCTGCAAATTGTTATTCGGGTGCTGTTGGGCTAAAGTTATTCATTACACACTGCAGGCCAAGCCGGGGCCATAAAAGATGTCAGGGATTGGAGGCGAGAAGGGATTTAATAGTAGAAGCGGAGTGTGGGCGGGGAGCTTCAGTAAGGGCATGGTGGGGGGGGAAGGGCCCAGCTCAGAGTTCTGCTTTGGGTGGGAGGGTAGAGACACAAACACAGAGTTTTGTCCCCATGATCACTGCCACCTGAGCGAGGGATCCCTGAGCAGTAATGGACATGCCTCTGCTAACCTGCCCTTGGGGCCGCCGCGGCGCCCAGGCAATTTTCCCCTCCTGTCACCAACATTGTTCTCTGGGAGAGCACTTATAGGTGAGGTCCCTCTTTCCCACGGGGACAACTCTTGCATGCTTTCTCTTCAGTCTGAGGGGCCTCCAGGGCCCTCTCCCTCAACTCACCAATGTCTCTCTTGGCGCCCCGTGGTCATGGCACAGACAGAGCTCCCCTGTCAAGGCCCGCAGGGTCGCTCAAGGCCCCGGCAGGCCAGAGGGTTGTTATTTTCAGAAAGCAATCCTCCCGGCCAAACTGAACACAGATGTACACACAGTAATTCCTTCAGGAAGAGAAGACAGCCTAGGCCTACCGCCCTGATGAAAACCGCAGCCAGCCATTGGCAATGTGGACGATGACAAGATGGTGGCGTTCACAGAGAGAGCAAGGTGCTACCTGGAAATGCATTCAGTCTGCCTAGCGCTTAACAGCAGGAACTCTGGGTGTGCGCATCTGTGTTCAGATCCTGGCTCACTTCTTCCTAGCTGTGTGACATTGGGCAAAACAGTCACTGCTCTGTACCTCAGTGTCCTCCTCTGTCAGAGCAGGAATGTTAGCGGCGTCATTGAACTAGCGTGAGGATTGAACGGATTTGCTTTTGTAAAGAACTCAGAACAGGACTTGGCATATAAGGGCTCAAGTAGCATGAGTTCCACGACCGTGATAGTGCTCATCCCAGGCTGTGTTATTGCTTGTTGTGCATATGTCATGGCATTAACGTGAGAGTTATTCTCTCTTTCCCTGTCTGACACGCCCTCACTCTTCTTCACAGAAACCCCAGATCCTCCACTTGAATGTGCTCTGCACACAGGTTCCCAAATACATTGTCTTAATGTGTTCATCTCCCATTCCACAACCATGTGTGCTCGTAACACATTTCCTGAAGGTCTGCACCTTCCCAGAGTCTGGGGAGGAAAACTGACATGGGGTCGGAGAGGTCATATCCTCATTTACCTTAAAGCTCAAACTGAATCTGGGGCATGCGGAGTCAAGTGCCGAACTGGATGGTATTTACATCATGAATCTAAACGTTCGGGGCACAGTAAGGAAGAGGGAGATCTGTGGAGAGGCGTAGTCTCCCCCCACCCCATCTAAAGACATTCAGTTTGATTTTTAAAAATACTTTGCTGCCTAAAAAACAGTGATCCAAAGAAGACGTACAGATGGCCAATAGACATAGGAAAAGATACTTAACATCACTAATATCAGAGAAATGCAAATTAAAACCACGATGAGCTATCATCTCTCACTGGTCAGAAAGGCTATCATCAATAAATCAACAACAAGTGCTGGAGAGGATGTGGAGAAAGGGGAACCCTAGTGCACTGTCAGTGGGGATGCAGACTGGTGCAGCCACTGTGGAAAGCAGTATGGAGATACCTCAAAAAATAAAAATGGCACTGCTTTATGACCCAGCGATTCCACTTCTGGAAATTTATCTGAAGAAGCCCAAAACACTAATTTGAAAGAATATACGCAACCCTTTGTTCATTACAGCATTATTTACAATAATTAGGGTTCAGAAGCAGCCCAAGTGTCCATCAGTAGATGAGTGGATAAAATGACTGTGGGACATTTACACGGTGGAATTCTACTTGGCCATAAAAAAGAAGAAACATTTTACCTTTTGTGACAGCATGGATGGACCTGGAGAGCATTATGCTAAGTGAAATAAGCCAGTCAGAGAAAGACAAGCACCGTAAGATTTCACTCATATGTGGAATCTAATGAACAAAATAATGTAACAAGCAAAAGAGAGACAGACTCAGAGAGCAGGCTGACAGCTCAGGGTGGGGGTCGCTTGGGGAGGGGGGTGAAGGGATCAAGTGAAAAAGAAAAGGCACTCGTGGACACAACAGTGTGGTGATGGGGGAGGGGTGGGTAGAGGTGGAAGAGGGTATAGGCAGGATAACTTGTGATGAAAAGAGTGACAATGAAAAATGAACTATTAAAAAAAAGAAACACAAAGAAAAACTGATTCTGTGTTCAAGTCGTCCATTTATAATCCTAATTAATTAGCACGAACTCCCGCTGGCACCTCCAGCCGTGTTTTTAAACAGTCCTCAGAGCCGTGCCTGCGAGCGGGGAGACTGGGGTTACCTGCACTCTGGCTTCGGTGAGGTTCACACGGCGGGCCAGGTCCTCTCGCACGAAAGCATCAGGGTAGTGGGTCCGCTCAAAGACACGCTCCAGAGCCTGCAGCTGGCTGCTATTGAAGGTGGTCCGGTTCCTCCGCTGCTTCCTCTTCTTCTTCTCCTCTGAGTTCAGCTGGTCATCTGGAATGGGAGACACTGTTGATAAGGAGCTACAGTCGTACGTCTTCACCACATATCTACGACGAGGCATTGTCTCCTTTGCTCACATCTTTACCAGAGCGCCAGCCATAGCCAGACGCCACTGTCAGGGTGCAGATGTGGGCAGAGGGGCTCAGAAGTCCCTGCGCCAAGTGCCCCAGCAGTTCTGGTGCTTGGTGGTTGTTTGAAACCTGCGGCCTGACCTGAGCCGTCCAGGGGACATTTCCTGCATGCTCCGTGAGGCCTGTTTTGTCAAAGAGGCTGAAGGGAAACTATTGCCGCCCACGCTCTCTGTACTTCTCTAGACCTGGGGGAGGAAGAGTGGGTTGCTTTGGACCTTGTTTGTCTCAGACAAGATTATGTTCATTCATATTGCTCCATAACCGAGGAGACCAGCTATCCCCTGGCACCCTCTCCTCAACATACCCACCTAAACACCGACGCAGACTCATGGAGGGAAAGCCACCTCCATACCATTGGGAGGGATTTCTGTTGCACTGGGCGTTCTCCTGCATTTGCTGAAGGCTCTGTGCTGATGCTTGGGCCTCAGCCTGGATCAGGGCTATACTTGCAGCCCCGTCCACCTAGCTGACCATGGTCCTGGACTCACCCTGTCACCCTGTGAGAACTCAAGAACAGGGAACAAGGCCTGTGGCATGGTTTCACCCCAACACTGAGTTCTAGGGCATGGAGAACTTAGGGTCATCCAGAGAATCATGACTCCAAGTTGTCAGCTGTCCTCTTCCTTCCCTAGTTTTCTCTGAGTGTCCCCCAAAAGTCCCCCAGTGAGTTGATCATACAGCTTGTCCACAGCAGTCAGAGGGTCCTGCTGCACCCACTCAGCCCAGGAGTGGTGGATGTGTGAACTGACACCAGCTGTGCTGATGCCCCGTCACTCTGTCACTCAAGGCCCACACCGCCACCAAGCCTGAGTGGCAGAGATTTACAGCACCAGCTACTGAGACCCAAGTCACATGCTCAGCCTGGTGACCTGGACGTACACTTCTAGCACCTCTCTCTCCCCAAAGACATCGGCCCAAAGAGAAATATGAGGGGTGAGAGAGGATGGAGAGATGGCCATGTGCTCTGCATTCAACAAGCAGCTCTCGGCTACCTTTCCAACACGGGACGTCTCCTGGTCCTCTCTGACCATGAGCACAACACACTCAAGCACTCCACGAGTGCCAGTCACAAGGTCCTAATGCAAGTGACACCACCTGGACCCTAACATTATCCTTACTGAAGGTCAAGGGCATGTTCTAGATCCAGGTGTGCATTCCAATGCAGCTGAAACCCTGGAGCTCCTTGCCCAGGCCTTTCAGTGCCCAACAACTGAGGCTTCTAGGTCTTTTTGATGACAGACTCATTCGTCCTGAGGGGCTGCCTCGCCAGGACATCCTTGGGGCTTGGACTAGAGATGGCCCATTACTTAAAGCCTCTAGATATCTAAGTGCCGGTTGAATTTGTTTTCAGGGAAATGGGTAACATTTCTTGTCTTTAAACACTGTTCCTGTAGAAACAAAAGCCAAACAAAAACCTGTATGGTCTCAGCCACATCTGAGAGCTCAGAAGCCCTTGACAGTCACTATCTCAGCGCCACAGTGGGTCATGACCCAGCCCTGCCTGGCTCTGTTGTACCTCCGCCAGGAGCTCAGCTTCAGAGGCACCGCTGTGACACTCAATAACAGGGTCAGATCGGTGGCGTCTTGAGAATGGAGCCAGTTTAATTATCATGCTTTCTGGGATCTCTCAAGGCCTGGAATATTCTAACCAGCATCCCTGATTATACCACTATTTAGTTATTAGCAAAATTCATTTACAACAACACCAATGCTAGAAGGCAAGCACCTAGGATCCATCCCCTCTGAGCACCTATTTGCATGTTTGAAGTCATCCCTGGTGTTTCCATTCCCTTTCCCAAATTTCTTGTCTACAGCTCTGTATGTCTTGTTCTTTAGGCCCCTCTGGGCCATCCAGGCCCTAACAACAACACTATCTCATGTTCCCATTAGGCAAAAGTCTGTACAACATCCTTAGCTTACATACCTACCCCAGCCTGAGACCAATTAGACAGTAGGCTATTATTTTTAGTCATATAAAGGAAGTCCCTTATTAAGTCAATGTCATAATTTGCTTTCTCTGGAATAACCACAAAGTCGTGACCCTCTGTGCTGTTGTGTAAGCCTGACTCTTCATGGGCTGCCCAACTGTGACCGTGAACAAGAGTATTTGATGTTCTGTTCTTAGTTCTACAACCTGCTACAGAATCTCTCAGCAGTTCTTTGACATCTTCCACTGTTCACTCGAACCCCACTGCCTGTCCACCTCCACCCGCTGGCTCCCCTGACGTGGGAGTCAGGGAAATGGAGAATTACAGTTTCTGACAGAGAATAAATAGCTGTGACCTGAGACCATTGCGGCAAGAGTTTCCCAGCGACCGTTCTTGTTATTTTTAACAAATGAAAACACCAGCCCAGATCATGTTGAAGGCGAGAAGAGATGCACGAGGGACAGAGGTCCGGGGAGGCTGGGTCTGGCCAGTGTCCTTCAAAGAGTGAGTGTAACAGAAAGACGCAGAAAGAGCAGCGACAGCTTGAGCGGCAGCCGTTGGTGCGTCTGTCTTTGCTCACGATCACTGAGTGTGAGTCCCCGGTTTCCCCCACAAGCACAGGCCCAGCACAGTCTCTGCAGCAGGAGGGGAGACGGACACACTATAGCGGCTCATGAACGGGAGCACCAGAAGGACCTGTGATAAGTGCATCCGATTCTAGACTGAGTAAAAGGGAGACAGAGTGGTGTATTGTTATCATTGCCAGAAGGTAATCTTTTTCTGTGAAAACGACTACAGTGAAGGCTGATTTTGAAACATGCTCTTCAAGGATACTGATGTCCAACGGGACATTGGGAAGCATCTCATTTTTTGGGATTCTGAAGGGGCTGGGATTCACCGAGCTACAGGAAAAGCACGGGGACATGGATGCAGTTTTATCAAGATCACAGTGCTTCAGATCCAAGGGGCTCACAGACTTCATGGATGACAATGAATTGCAAGTATGAAGTTATCAAAAAGCATTCTAATAAAAACAAGCACAGTAACCTTAATTAACCAGGTGGGATCGTGAGTTATGAAAGATTAGCATCAAATGAAACCAGAAAAATTGTCTGATTTAACTCTGTTATTTGATGGATGCAGTGAATAAGACCTCAAAGAAAAAAGTGATTTGCCCCAAATAACAATACAAGGTATGGCTGAGGAAGGACTCTGAATGCCACTCCACCGTCAAGAGCAGACGGCAGTGCGCATGCTGTGCACGAGAGGAGCAACGGAGCACTAGAGATATAAGTGGAAAGCACTACCATGGGGAAGTTTTACAGGAAAGACAGGTTTTCCCGTCGCAGTTACATAAAGAAAAGGAGTCTGTGTGTATCACATGTTGCCATTCCTACCAGAAGAGCCATTTAAAAAATGCAACCACTGTCATCGAGAATAGTCACTTTGATCCGGATGCCCTTGAATTTCCCTTTCCAACGGCCTCGGCTGAATATGTGCAGGGGTGTTCAGCACAGCGGTACAGCCCATCTTCCCCTCACAGCCCTTCGGGCATTCTCTTTAATTTTAGGGCCCAGTTCAAAGTCTGTTTCTTGTGACACTTCTTAGATCTTACCTCTTCTCTAAAACCTCGCTGATAACTCCATTCTCTAAATTTCGGTATATATTATAATAGAGAATCAAACACGTGGTTAAAATCGTGGTTCAGTTCTTCCTGTGTAAATGTTTGGTCACCTCAGTGTAGTCAGGTACTCCTGTAGAGCCTTGGGATTCATCTGAATAATGTCTAAATTCCAGACATTCTTTTTAACGATGTATAGCAAATAATTAGGCTAACATCTTTTGTGTGTGAATAACTACCTGGACTGGGGTGGGGGGTGGAGGGGAAATACCTTTTATCATATTTCTCTTTTCAAACACATTCGTCATCAGATCTAGAAATGGGTGAAACTGTGGTGGTTCTGATCCCTTTGCAAATGCAGGAATCGGTCCTTTATTTTTATTCCTTCCCAGAAAAGCAATTCTCTATCAAGTACTGATGGAAGCAAATAGAAACACCCGTGAGAAAGAGATGCTTTTCAGTGGACCATGCGCATGAGGCACTTCCCCAGGGAAGAAGCCCTGTGTCCTGGAAAGGGTGCTGTGGTGCCTTCGATTACAGGTGGACGAGGGCACTGGCTCTGACCTTGCCTCCCTCTGGACGCCACCTGTGGCCGCCGGCGCTGGTGGAGAAGACAGCGCCATCCTATGGATGGAGGACCAGGCAGCAAGCCATGGTCCCTGCTCAGAATCCTAACAGTACTTGCCCACGGGAGTCCCTTAGTGTCCGGGACCCTGGCCCTCCTCTGCTCTCTGCCCTGTGGGAGGGGCCTTGGCGACTCCACATGGCGATGCCAAGTGTAATTTCAAGGTACAGCAAAAACATATTTTAGGAATGACATCTGAAGATAAATGTGTTTTTGCGTGCCCAAGTCACATCAATTTGGGAAGAATTCTGATGCAAGAAGGTAAAACGCCAGCTTCAGTAGCAGAAACCAACAGCCACATCAAAGCTGGTCGCCTGCCTTTTGGTTGGAAACATGGAAGACAAGCGGATCTGAAGGGCAGCCCGCTGATCATTTTATGGGCTTGGAAGAATGTTTTCAAAGGCCCGGCATTGCACAACAACTACTTACTTTAATGGGATTTGTGTGGTTCAGGCCCTGTAACCTTAAGAAAATTGAAGGGAGGTATAATTGCAAAAGCCACTAAAAACTGTTTTAGCTTTTATCGCAAGGCCTATGAAAAGCAGCGAGTTGGAGCTGGGGCAGCCACTGGCATTTCTTCGGTTACACTGAGTTCCAATTACAATGAGAATAGCGTCCTTTTAATAGGGGCCCGGTGAGCGGCACAGGGTCACCGAACGAGGCTGACTTGCAGCACAGACCGAGCTTAGCACCTCACAATGCACAAAGCCGGGCTGAGCGGCACGCCCACACCTTCCCTACAGCGTACCCAGCATCCTCGACCGCTGAACCCTAGCATCTGTCAAAAAGAGGCCAGGTCCCCGCCTGTACAAATGCCCAAGTGTGCGGCTTTTGTCATCCCAGCGCACGTGGTCACGTTACAACTGCCAGACCCTGCCTGCTCCAGAATGTTCTTCAGTGCGCGCATGTTTTTTTCTTTTTTACTGTCAGCTTTGCCGAGACATGGTTTATTCGTAGTCAAGTATTGGTCCTAAACCTTGTAAAATAGCATCACAGCACCTGAAATGTGATCTGGGGACTTACTTCCTTAGGAGAACGCAGCGCTCTAAGAAGTGCACAACAACAGTGTGTTGCATGGTTTCGACCAAAGCTGGAGCAGTTTTGTGCAGACACCGCTCTAAGGGGAGCCCGGCGTAGCCGCCCCTCCTCTGAAACCAGAGACGTCAAGGCATGTGGGGCAGCAGAATGCAGTCAGGTTCCTGTCTGACTTCCTCTCACATCTCCTGCCACCTCCCCAGGACCCATGAGTTCCACAGACCCAAGATGTCAACACAACCCATGTCACCACAGCCCCTTTAACACTCTGAAGACGTTTTTCTGAAGGGACTCCTGACCAGAACCCGCAGGCCATCCAACACACCCAGTGTGCCTCTCACGTGGTGCTCTGCGGGAGCCCCAGCTCTCTCCTGGGGCTGCACTGACCATCTTCCCCCATGCTGGCGTTTTTCACATGACTCTGAATCTATTTTAGACGGTAACTTTAGAGACAAAGTTTATGTTCGAATTTAACGAAGCTCTTTAGCAATGCTCAGGAAATACAAATTAATAATCAGAAATGTTCATCCCTGGCTGGTGTGGCTCAGTGGGTTGAGCGCCAGCCTGCAAACCAAAAGGTCACCGGTTTGATTCCCAGTCAGGGCATATGCCTGGGTTGCAGGCCAGGTACCTAGCTGGGGACATGCAGAAGGCAACCAGTCGATGTATCTCTCACACTGCAATGTTTCTCTCCCTCACTTTCTCCCTCCCTTTCCATCTCTCTAAAAATAAATAAATAAAACCTTAAAAAAATCAGAAATGTTCATATATTGAGATTATTATTAAAGCAGTTCAGTGACAACAGAATACCTTCTCTTTTTGATAAACATAAAATTCTGGTTTTAGATACCTACTCCCAATTTCTCTGTGGCTGAATCACTTATTGACTCATTTTCCAACTCACTTCTGGATGTCAAAAAAAGTGGGAAATAAGAATGTTTTCATCAGACCCAGCTGAACTGTAGTTGGGGTGAGGGCACAGTAGAACAGAGTGGAGAGTTTTAACTAGCTTTGAAATCAGAACAGCCGTGTTTGCCTGCAGCCCCTGCCGCCTGCTTTGCTGTGGGGTCTACAGTAAGACACTTCCCTTCTCTGAGCCTCCGCTTTTGAAACAGCAGCATTTGAAAATTTGATGAACACACCGCAGGCAGATAGTCTGACACGTCACTGTAGGCATTTGGTCAGTGGCGCTACCATCACCCCCTTGGACATGGACGAGTCATGTCCATCGTTCCTTGTCTTTCTGTTCGCAGTGTTGGTGTTTAAGTATTCGGTAAGATTTCTGCTGCAGCGTAACCAGGGGAAGTGGGACAGCCATTCAAATACGTTGTTGTGACTTAGTTTTGATGGAGAGTGTAACTGATATCTGGGGAGCTTAAAAATGGAAAAAAAAAGGCTTTAAAATTGAGAACTGAGACATGGAAAATTGCACATGGAAATTATGCCTGGAAGTTTGTCCAAAAAGCCCCATTTGGGACACTTTTCTGCTGCTAGTCAATTCCTGGCTTTCTGACAAGCCAATTTTTCTTTCTCAATTTAGATTTTGAAAAGAAACATTCAGAAATCAGGCAGATTCTAGCACTTGAAAACAGGTAAGCAATTGGTGCCTTGAACAATTAATCTCATGAGAAATAAGTTTTGTTTTTTTTTAAAGGCAGGAAAAAGAAAGAAGGCCAAGGGCTAAAACCAGGCTATGAAAACTCAATGATTTCTCAGCCTATTTGCCTTGGGCTGACTAATTTGGTTGCCACATGTCTAAAAAAATACAAAAGTTGGGTCATATTACTCAATATTTGCTCAGTGAGTTGTTTTTTTCCCCTCAATGTCAGAGTACTTTGATACATTTATTCCAAAGGGATACAAAGAAACCCAAGAAGGCAAAGTTCTGGGAAGAGAGTGTGTTCTGACCGAGAGTTTAAAAGCTTTCTAAACTCGCTGTATTCCAGGTGTGTGGTCGACTTGGAAGGGCCTGGGCTTTGACTAAGATTGTGTACAGAGCTCTGGATGAGCCATCTGGGGCTGTCTTCTTCTGGTGGCGGTGTTCCTTTATAGTGAGGCTCTTGTCATTTTGTAAAGACATAACATCAATTTTGACATTCACAGTGGAAATTGGTGTCTTCATAGGAGGCAACTGCCCTCAGTCATTTTTTAATGATTCATTTTCTACGTAATCAATTTTAATGTCCTCAGGAAAAATGTGATAAAAACCAGATTTAAAAAACAAAACAAAACAAAACTGAAAGCAGATAGCAACAAAGGAAATGCACGTAGTTAATGAGTAAGCTCAGCTTACTCATTAATTAGAAGGCCTGTAGTGACAGAACAGGACTGTCCTACTTGAACATGAAGATGAGTAGGAGGCATCGGAACCCTTGAGAACAGAAGCATGACTGTGTGTCCTTAAACTTCTTCATCTCGGGCTAAAAGGACAAGATGCTACAGCAGAGAAAGCCACAGGGAACAGAAAGTTAGCTCTTTATCACAAGGAGAGGTGGAGCCAAGGGTAATTCTGTAATACTGTATCGAGTAAATGAGAAGGGTGAAGAGGAAATTCAAGACCCTCTCAGGTGTTTCTCTAGCCTTCTGTAGCAAACTAATAGGAAGACAGAAATGTGCCCTGGCCAGTATGGTTCAGTGGGTTGGGCATTGTCCTGTAAAGCAAAAGGTTGTCGGTTCGATTCCTGGTCAAGGCACATGCGTGGGTTGCAGGTCTGGTCCCTGGTTGGGGTGTGTATGAGAGGCAACTGATTGATGTTTCTCTCCTTCTCTTTCTCTCTCCCTTCCACTTCCTCTAAAAATAAATAAGTAAAATCTTAAAAAGAAAAGAAAAGGGAACAGAAATGTGCTAAAATGATCAGCATAAGAAGCTTGGCCTTTTAAAAATAATGTTTAAGTGAAAGGAAATTTAAATTCTCTTTCAAGAATAAGAAAAGCCAAAGTGTCAACAGTGGTTGAAAACTGGACATCTTTTGAGGATATGCCACCCTGTAACGTCTCTGGGTTTCAACTTTCTTGTCTGTAAAACGGTTTGCTCTAAGATAAAAATGATACATGTTTCGAAAGGTATAGTGACTAGGTATACATGTTTTCTTGTATTTTGCTTTAAATTCTATTGAGGAACAATGGTGGAAAGAGCTTTGGGTTGGCCATCAGGAGGCTCAGGTTCTGATTCAGAAAGATTACAGACCAAATCTAGATTAGGCCACCGGGGCCTGACTGGCAGAAGGGATGGGCTGCACTAGGGGACTAAGATCTCTTTCAAACCCAGCATCACGGGCTTGGGGATTGCTTTGTTGTTTTCGGGAGAAAACTTTCAATAATTATTTGTTTAATGAAACGACTGAATCATGCCCTTCTGTTGCTATGTTTTTGGTTTGGCTTTGTTTTGTTTTTGTCTTTGTCCTGGAAAGCCTTTGGCTAGAAAACACATCAGATGAGAACTGTACCCTAATGACATAGGCCTGGAGACAGTTCAGTGAGTGGCCTGCTCCCCCATGCCCAGAGCACTCTGCAGGGACGTCTCCGAATGGAAATTACTACGAATCTTTATTTTAAATTAGTTTACCTAAAGCACAGTCCGAAGAAGGAGGATGCCAGAGAGGTTTCTAAGAGAGAGTCATTCTAACTTTTAAATGTTCTAAACAGAAATGGGAATAACTGTTCTTTCTTTTCCTCCTTCTGCCGGCCTTGACCTGCTAACCGCGGGCTGAGTGACAGCAGCCTTGTCTGTATCAACCACTGTAGGCTAATCCCCAAATTGGTGCCACAAACAATAGTCACACCCAATCTTGACCTTCACACCTTCTCTCTAACACCTTATTCGTTCACTTGAACAAATATTTATTGAGTATCTTCTATTTGCCAAGCAAGTAGGTGCTCTGAGAAACAGAGACACCTTACCTGCAGTCCACCTTCAGGGGACTTTATCACTGATTTGGGGGATGAAGTCACAAGCACTGGAGAAGCAAAGTAGTGATAGAGAAGAGATATTCCAGTAGATGTGGTGGCCCTCAGAGCAGCAGTGGGCGAGGAGGGTGGGGACAGAGATACCACAGTGGGCGGTAGGTCAGATGTCATGGTCAGCAGGTGCTTCTCTGTCTTACTTGAAGCTCAGTGTCCATTTCTCAAGCTGCACTATGACTTGTCACGCTAATCACCCTGTCTCCTTGTGCTACTGGTGGTGGTGACAGAAACACATTTTCCTCGTCTTTTATTTATTTCCTCTTTGACCTTGTCTCATTTTGCCGCACGCAGCACATCCTAGGCCTCACCCCATCCACGGACCCCTTATATTGATGGCTCCTTCCCCTCCGCTGAGTCTCAGTTGACTTGTCACCTCCTCATGGGGACCTTCTCTGATCACCAGCCACAAGTAGCCTTCCCCTCACTCTTCTCCTCCCAGCAGCTCAACCACCTGCTTGATAACACGTGTGAATCTGTAGTTATTCACATGGTCTCACACGAGAGCGTGCCCTTCATGAGAGCAGGAACCTTTTCTGACTTGGTAATGGTGGCATCCAGCGTCTACCGCTAGTGCCTGGCCTACTTCAGGCACCTTTCTGTGAAGGACGAAATGAACGCATTAACTGTGCTTGGGGATAATGCCTGTGGTCCCCACCCTGGTCAGTTCACACTCAGCCACCAAACCCAGCGGTCCTCTCAGGGCTGCCCCCCTGTAAAGTCTCGGCACACAAGGGTTCCTGCTATAAAGACCCACTGCAGTCTCTCTGAGGCACGTACGTTCCAGGTGCATGTGGTACCCAGGTCTTTCATGCCCTTTCCTTGGGCATGACTTTGCATTGGTGATTATCTCCCCAATGCAAAGGTGAGCCCAGGAGGCAGGTGAACTAAGAATGTAGAATGGATCTCTGTTCATCTTAGTAGCACTCAAAACCTCTTTGACAATGATGACACTTGTGGAATTATCAACAGTTTAGACGTGACCTAGTCCAGTTATTTCCGTTCCAAAATTATATGTTTAGCTTCAGGCTGTATTTTCTTCTAGTTAGTCATTTCTAGTCTCTGTGTCTTCTAGCCTCTTTCCCTGGCAAAGGGGCTCGGGCAAAAGCCTGGCGAATCCATTCTCTGACACACGGGAGCATTACAGGCTGTCAGCCACACCTAAACTTAATTACATGGTGATTTCCTCTCCAGGCATGTGTGACTGTTTTAAATAGTAAGGAAGATGATGCACTAAGGTTTCATGAGAAAAAATGTTTTTGGGCAAAACACCCCAAAATCCGTGTGGAATAATCTTATTCCACTGAATCATGTCCGCTGTTGCTGAGCAGCCCTAAAGGGCTCCTTGTTAGTAGGGGACTCGCCTGACTGCAGTGGGAACCGGTGAGTAATCTGTGTGTCACTGGGACGCCTGTCCTGGCCACCGCTTCCAACTCCCTGTCATCTGAAACTTGGCAAGAAGAGCTCATCCTGCCCCACTCATAACAGGAAGAAGGCAGGATGGAGGAAAGACCTAACAAGTTTTATTGGTTGAAAAGAGGATCGAACTAGAAAAGTTAGCCAAAGATGGGAACAAGGACTTTTTACTCACAACCTAAATCATTCTTTTCCTTCCCATCTGTTTCTTAACTTGCCTCCGGTGCCAACCCAAGTGTTCTTCCCTCCACATTCCTGCATCTGTTCTCAGATGTCCACTATTTTAAATTTTCCCCGACTTTTAAATTACTTTCAAGAAGGGACGTTGATGGTGGTGTGTGGAACCAGGAGGAGGGGCATGCTGGGACAAGCTAGTGTGTGACCCCACTACCCACGTTCCCCGGCCGTCGGGAGCATGTTCCTTGGGCAGCCCTCTCATTCCTTCTCTTCCTCTGTGACCACGTAGGGTGGCCCGGGGTTCGATGGTCTGGCTGACTCTCTGGAAGTCGGCACCTTTAAGCAAAGTGTCTGAGGAATGCATGAGAAGATTTTTGCAAACTCAGGGGACTCATGAAAAACATATGGATTAGGTGTGTAGGTAGAAGAGGTAGTCAGATTTTATAAACACGATGTTGCCATACATCCATGAAAGAAAGGGTATGGTGACTGATTTGGGCAAAAGTGGGGACATGGTAAGCTGGGGTTTAAAATTTTTTTATCTCACCAAAGAGAGTTACCTAGAAGGAAATCTGCCTCCTTGGAGCTATTCAGATATGTTTTGAAGACCCCTGCCAGGGTTCTCCACTTTGTTTATTTGGTTATTTCCACACGAAGATTTTCTTTTTTTTTTTTTTTAAGATTATTCATTTTATTTAGAGAGAGGGGAAGGGAGGGAGAAAGAGAGGGAGAGAAACATCAATGTGTGGTTGCCTCTCACGTGGCCCCCACTCGGGACCTGGCTTGCAACCCAGGCATGTGCCCTGACTAGGAATCGAACCAGTGACCCTTGGTTCACAGAATATGAAGATTTTCTAGGGGGAAGTTTGGGGGGAATCTCCTTGGCTAGAGAGTGATTATGACTTTCTTTCCTGGAGATTTCCAGCTTTAGCACCACTGCCAGCTCCTCTCAAAGCCAATAGAACACTTAGCTTTGGTGACCACGGAGCCTGGGAGGTCACCAAGTGATGTCAGTGTGCTTTAACATCTCGACCTGGGAGAACCCAGTTTTTATATCAAAGATTATCTCTGATTTGTCATAGGCTACAGATCAGATTTACATCATAGTGATTTTATTCCCTTTCCCATGGTTCCAGCAATCCAACATTTATAAAAGTTGTTTCACAGAATTTTATTACAAAGACAACTTTATTTAGTGGTGGGGAGACAGACAAACTCCAGTGGATCAGTAGTCAGACAACCTGGGTTCTCACTCCATCTGGCCCTAAAAGTCATGGGTTTTTCCCAGTAATGTCATTTCAAGAATATAACTCTGTCAATCTGGATTTTCATTCCTAATGCTGTCAAATGGGGCAGGCATGGTATTGGACTGTTTTAATAACTTTTTCTGATTTTCAGTCATAAAATCCTCTTTAAATACTTGACTAATGAATAAATCTGTGCACTCAAAGAGGGCTATAGTAAAAAAATAATATATTTACTCACTCATTATCTCTAATTTTGGAATATATGGATTTAACAATGGATTAAATAGATGCTATGTAATCCCATGGTGACTTCTGTAGTCATATCTGCAGTGTTCTTGATGTTTGACATAACATTACTGATTATCCTGGTGGATATCAAAGTTATTTCAATGTTGCGTGGATGCTTCTTTTCTTTTAGATAATTTTTAAAGAAAACATTGAGATTTAGCAGGTATTCAAACAACGGGGAAGATGGTACAAATTAAACACTTTTATGGAGTTCTGGAATTTTAAAACAATCTAACGTTTAAAGATGGGGGATATATTTCTCCTAAAATGTCCGTGTGTGCAAATGTGTATGCACACATGCGGGTGGGTGTGGATGTGGGTGTACGCGTGACTCAGCCCAGAGAATCCTGGGGTGAACTGCCACAGCACTGTAAACATGAGAACTAGCAGCAGATCCAGTTGCCCGCAGTGGAAGAGACCAGCCCGTGGCACTGGGGAACATTTTGCTTGTTTGGGTGCTCTGTAGAGCCCACTAAAAGAGCTAAGATGTATCATCACCTAGTCTCATGCCAGCTGTATCTGGTAACTCACTTTGACACATTAGTTTCTAGGTAGGAGCTCCCAGACAATGGCTCATGGCATATCCATGCCAGCTGGACTCAGCTGTAAACAAAAAAAAAAAGTATTTTAAATAGATAATTCAGATGTTTAACATTTAAGCAAACCAAGGCCAAGAGTGTAAGGATCCAAGTGAAGCCGATGGCCGAGTTGTGCTGATCGGCACAACCAAGTGCTGTATCACTCGGGTCTTAAATTGCAGCACAATGCCGACATGGAGCAGGAAAAGGGACAAAAAAAAAAAAAAAAGAGGAGAGGGGGCATTAAAGATGAATCACTGAGGACGGCCTTCCATTAAACTCTGAGAGCTCATACATTGCCACCGTTCCTCCAGGACTGAAGTAATATGCCAGACATTGGAACCGTTCTAGTATGTGTCTCAATGTCCAGAGCAAAGCCGCTAGGTAAGTTTTATGGGTCCGTCCACAAAAGCAGCTTCTTGTCAGGCCTGGAAAAATAATGTTGCCAAGGATCCAGTAACAACAGAATCTGAGGCTGTTAGTTAGATTCCGAGTTGAGGCCTCTTCCAAAAGGAGAGCATCCAGAAAAACAATTTATTCCCCAGACCGAGAGAGAAAGTCTTAACATTATGGATGAAGAAAAGTTTGGTGGACGGTCTATCAGACACAGGCTACAGATCTGCTGGGGCAAATCTGTCTGCCATTCGTCTCAACAAAGACATCACAAAGGTGAACTTCTCCCAAGATCATCACTTGTGGGAGCGCGGGACAGGAGACAGGAAGATGTATGCCCCTGGCTTCCCAAAGTCTGTCTTGCTTCTCGAGGCCCCTTGAAAGAGCTCGCACAGCTGAGAAGGCAAGTTAGCATCCAGTCCTGTAGAGTGACAGCAGTGACCAGTGGCCAATAAATCAGTTACATCTTGTGGACCCTACTTAACCTTTGGATATGATGGATATTTGGTGTGTGTTTTCAGTGGTTTCAAGCCAAACGTTAACCACAGCCTAGAGGTTTTTGAAACTCAGGGAAAGAACTAGAAACCCATGTTCCCTGCTCTGTTCTCAGTGCAGATGGAGGAAACTGAGTTCCATTAGTCAGAGACAATGTGATTGAGCTCATAACTTCTGAGGGCTGAGAGGCTGCATTTCTGTGGTGCCTTTCTTCCAAAGATCATAAAACACCTCACATATGCTATTTCATTTATACTCCAAATGTCTTTGTGGAGGATGAAAAGAGCCCTTAATACCATTTTAACCAAAAAAAGTATTAATAATGTAATACAGTTCAGCACAATAAGGGAGGCAGCATTTATCTAATTTAACATATGGGGAAACTAGTGTTTAGTAGCATTTTACTTTTAATTAAAGTTTTATCTTCCTTTTCCCAACTTCTCTAGACCACATTAATTATTCTTTTAACTCTAATCGCCTCAAGGGCTTGATTGATACAACTGAGCACGTTGTTTTATGCAGTCATTGTCATCTGTTTTCTGTGTATTTCCGTCTCAGTAGCTCCTCAGAGGGAGAGACTGGCGCATATCGGAAATGAGCTAAGTAGGTGACAGAGCCCTGGGAGAGTCTCCTCTTTGTCACTCACTGTCAGCAAACTCACACATCCTTCCTAAGGTCCAGTTTCTTTACTAACAAATGGGGAAAAAAGGCATAAATGTTTTATAGCATGATTGTGAAGTACAGATAAGACGATTTTCTAAAAACACTATGCATATAAATAAGTCATTATTAGATAATGATTATAGACTTCTGTTATATAATTTTAATTATGTGATTATATAATTATTCTATAATGTCATAGCTCTGTGAAGGCATTGAGTACCTTTCTTACATACTTTCCGTCTAATGTGATATTAGGTCGATGTGATTTCCCAAGTACGTCCTTCATGAATATTTCTTAGTAAAACAGATAATTTCTGAGTACTTACTATTTGCCAGCATCCACTATTAGGTGTTTATTCCATATTTCACTGCCCTATGAGGCCATGTGACTACCACCCCCGTGCAGCAGATGAAGACACTGAGGCTGAGGCTGAGCAGCCTGGCCGAGGGCCACAGCCGACCTGTGGCTCCCGGCCATGGGGCTACCGAGCCCAAATTCTGCAAGGCTTTACTCTCTTGCCTTTCAGAGATCCAGGGGTTGCGAAAGTGCGGAGGTCGTGACTTTCCCCCCTAACACTATTAAAAAGATGAAAGAACTTTTAAGAGGTGGATAGGGGCCTGTGGGAGCGTGTTGGGTGTCACTCTGACCCAGACACTGAAATAGGCAACTAGACCAACTTCTTGATGTGGGGGCATTGCACTCATGGGGTTCTCACGAGAGGTGTTTCGCTCAGAGAAGTGCTTCTGAGCATTCGATTTGGCAAAAACGTCGAGACTTAGACTTGCAGCCTGCGAGACATTTCTGTTCTTCTCCAGATCAACGAGTTATCTAATGCTCCCAGGAGGGCAGGGACACAAGTCAGCTGATGCCCAAGGCCAGCGGTAACAGGATGAAAGTGTAGACGCAGGGCCCGCCCAGCACGCTGGGCCTCATCGGTCACTGAGCCGCCACAGCCCCGGCTCTCTGGAGTCCCCAAGTTGTTTCAAACGCTCTACGGTTGCCACTTAGGGAGGAGCCATATTATACTGTCTTTGCCTCAAGTGCTATCAAAATGGAATTTAAATTCATGTGTTTACCCTTTCAAAGGGGTGCTGATGTGGTAGAACAGTGGAAAACACGAGAAAACAAGTCAAAATCCGCTCCCTCTGACTTGAACATGGGCCAGCATCTCCATGTAAGGAACTGGCTAGTCCCAGTAAGAAATTAAGTTGGGCCGTTCTGGTTGTTTTTAGTCCTTTTCTGATGTAGATTACACTTGTTAGCAGAAATGTGGGTCTGCTCTTCACATACACTCAACTCCATGGGGGATGTCCGACAAATGTGTAATTCTCTTTTTTTCAAGGTTTTATTTATTTATTTTTAGAGAGGGGACAGGAGAGAGAAAGAGAGGGAGAGAAACACCAATGTGTGGTTGCTTCTCACGTGGTCCCTACTGGGGACCTGTCCCACAACCCACACATGTGCCCTGACTGGGAATCGAACCAGTGACCCTTTGGTTCACAGGCCAGTGTTCAATCCACTGAGGCACACCTGCCAGGGCCAAATGTGTAATCCCTGAACACGGCAAGCAAAGCGTTTGGCCTGAGTCGAGAGGACTAGTCAGATGCCCACAGATGAACTGACCTCATCATACCCAAGGCTTGTGTGAGCCTTTAAACCATGGACTTCAAATGAAGTTGCAATGACGAACCAGTTCAGGTCTCCTGCCTTGTGCTTTCTTTCCATTCATATAACAGGTTTGTTGAACACCTACTGGCTGGTGGGCGTGGAAGGGTGATGGTCTCCACCTTCCCAGGAGCTCACCGTTCAGTGAGAAAACCAGGTATATGAACAAGTAACTTCCGACAAAATGAGCTAAGTGATGGAGGGCAAACATTGTCAAGTCATGGCACTAAGGAGGGGTCAGCTGTATTTTAATATGGCAGAAAAGAGTCACAGAAAAGGAAGACCTCATTGTCCTGGATCTTGAAGGACAAAATCATACATTTTGACCACGGGAAAAGGTTGTTTGTGATGGATGGGACAGAGTGATAGAAAGCAGAATTACTTTTTGCTCGGAGGGGATTTTCGCCTCACGTATTCCTCCCTCCAGCCCTGTAGGAGCGCATCATCACACTAATTTTAAAGGCTCGGAGAAGTAGATGGCTCAAGAACACGGGGCTGCTAAGGGATATGATCTTGCCTCTCCTGTGTTGCCACAGCTGAGCATTTGGGAGCTTTGAGAAGAGAGTGAAGGCGAAGCTGTGGGGAAAGCAGGGCCAGATGGTGAAGGGCCTGTTACAGCATGCACTTAGACTTCATCCTTTCGAGCAGGGGAGTCGGGAATGAATCTTTTCGGCAGGGGCATGGGTGCTGAGAGCAGTTTTGCCTTTCAGATAGCGTCCCGCTAATTGCACAGAGCTTGGTTTTGGCTGGGCATGAGACAAACGTCAATGCTGAGACTCGGAAGGTCAATGCTAAAAATGTGGCCTTGCCTGCTACTTTTAACGGTCAGGATGCCTGGGGCCTCTCGGATGCTTCAACTCCCCCATAGTATCTCTTGTTCATCATCTCCCACTCTCTCCCCTGTCTGGGCCTGTTTTTAACTCTCTGGGTCATCTTTCTTTCAATCTATGAAGTATCTGTATATCCAAGGAACTAAAGATACAAAGTGCAAATTCAGCACATGAAACAGGAGACTATGTGTAATGTATGGGAGAGCTCTGAAGGACTTGCCAAATGGGTCAAATATGCCTTGGAAAAGCCCACGCACCCCTCCTTCAGGAACCTGCAGTCATCAACCCGCCAAAGGCTCTTGACTGAACTTCCCCGGCTCTAGGGAGCCTTATGTTAACCAACTTGATTCATAAAAAAAAGAAAATTTCCAAAAACATAATACTAGCTAGGGCCAAAAAACTAACCTTAGGATATTTGTGAATTGCTAACTCTGCTGGTACATTTAAAGTATAATTGCCTATATACGAAACCTCCAGAAATGCATCCATTTGGACTTCGAGCCCAACTGGTATTTCCCATTGTATTTCTGTCCCGGTTTGCTGCATTCTTACAGGCAGTCATCCCAGCTCCAATCCGAGCCCCACGGCCCCTTTCGGAGTCCACTGGAACCCTCATTTCTCCCTGCTGGCCATCCCCCAGCCCCTTCATATAACGTTCCCTTCAGACAAAGTGGGCAGACCCTCCTGACCTCCTTCCCCAGCGCCATTGCTCTCTGCGCAGTTTTCTGTGAACTGACCCGAGTCCCCCTTCTCGGCCTGTACCTGGGACCAGAGCCCCAGAATGAAATAGAGGAAGAAGGGAGACCTTTAAAACGTCAAAAACTCCCTTGCATGTCAAGGAACCAAACATGGACCTCTTTGAGAGTTTTGTGAAAGAATAAAAATTCTGAGTACAAGACACCGAAAAAATTGTATTAATGTTTGCTGGAGAAACAGGCACGCTTTTTCCACCAGAAAAGTCCTTTCTGTAGTAAACTTGGCAGGCGGGCAGCCTGAGCATTTATCTCCGGCACAGAAAGTGCTCTGTCAGGCAAGCTGTGACTAACAATACGCTGAAAAACACACCACAGACTTCCACTGTATTTTATTTGGCACTGAGGGATTATTCCTCAGCACAAAGTATTTGCAACTGGCATCGGTTAAACAAGAAATTACAACCTTTAAAAGCCCTATTTATCATTAGCTGCAAAAGTTCAGACTTCACCGTCCATTACTCTGACAAAGGATTACAGACCATCCACGCCGCGCGCGGGATAACAACCGCCCCGGTGGCCGGTGGGCCTCTCCGGGGGGAGGATTAGAAAGTTAACGGCCTGGAGTCCCTTCTCCGGGGACCCCCTCCATTCTTCTTCGCCCACTCTCTTACCCCCCTGTGCAGGCCGGCCCTTCCATCGCTAGCACCCTCCCTCCGTCCCCCTGGGCTCGCAGCGGCTAGTAGACCAGCAAGCTTTCCGCAGAAAGGGGCCGTGGCTGTGAAAGCCATTGCTTCAGAGTTGTTGGCCACATCAGGTAGGCGGCACCTTTCCCCCCATCCTGCTCTGAATGTGTTCTCTCGATGCAAATGGAGATTACAGGATTGATTTCTGAAAGCTGAAGAAATAGTATGGTGTTATTCCTCTCAGCTGCTTCATTTAGAGGCTAAATGGTCAGAAAAATAGTGATTTTAATAAGCCAAAGGCCTCTCCTGTGATTGTAAAACATGCCTGTCCCCCACCCCCTGGGCCCTGAATGGTGCCTGTGTGCTCTGGGAGAGGCCTTTCTGCCTGCCTCTCGGGCCTTAACCCGTCTCTGAGTGACTTCGCTCCTTTGGATGGAAAGACAAAGATGCTTTGTTTTCCGGACGTTAAAGTAGAATTTAAAAAAAAGTATTTTAAAGTGATCATATAAGTGATAAGACCTCTCTCTGTCTCTCTCTCTCTCTCTCCCCCCCCTCTCTCTACACACACACACACACACACACATACATATATATGTATACATACATATTTAGCTTTAACTTTTCAAAGAAGAGGTTATTATCTGTTTTACTGCCACCTGGTTGCCAGTTAAATTAGTGTACATGGCCGTGAGGTTGCCCTCCGAGGCTCACAGGTGAATATTATCAGTCTCTTCGAGATGCTGGTGGTACTGGCCATATGCAAACATCTTTCATGACAACGAAGTGAATAACAAGCCCGTGAATGCCACTCATACAAGGCTCGTCGTGTTGGATCGATGACAACGGTAGCACTGGCTGTAGGGTTGGTGAAGATGACGGGGGAGACGGGTGTTGTTAAAGGTTACGTTTTATAGAGGCTGCTTAATGATACGAGGGAATACTTGTGAATATGTATCTCCGTATATATGAATGCCAGTTATACATGCGGTGTATTCTTAATTATATCAGGCAAGGTTGAGCAGAAAAGGACCTGAAGGAAAGAAATCAAAATGGTAGGAGCGTCCCATCTGTGAGGGATGCGATAACGGGGTATTTCCCCCTCACTGTTTTTTTCTAGACTCTTTTCCAACTTTCTCTGATGAGCTTGTCTTACATTATTTCTGAGAAGAAAAAGTAGAAAGTGTAAAGCAAGGGAAAAAAATCAAAACTACACTATCACACTTGGAAGGTGATTTTGCATACGTGAACTTTCTCCCTTCCGATACGATAACCCACGGGGGGAGACAAGAGTTCCCATTTTCCAAGAAAGTCACTGATGTTCAGAGAGACCAAGTGATTGGAAGGGAAACGAGTGTGCGTGCCACCATCCAGACCAAGACACAGCTCCCTCCTTGTCTTGTTCTCGAGTTGACTGAGGTGACACTGGCTGACAAGATCACACAGGTTTCAGGGAGGCACAGCCTACTTAGCTTCTAGGCCTCTGTGCTTTGCCTTCATGTTCGCCGATGAGTGTGTGCGTGTGTGCGTGTGCCCACGTGCAGCTAATGTGCGTGCAAGTGGGTCCATTCTTGGAGGAGGCTCCCATCTCTCCAAATCAGAGAATGTTCCAGCACATTGGGTCTGCTGGGTCACAGGGCTGTCGCTTGTGGGTGACCTCCTCCAGAAGTTATAGGAGTTGGCAAAGCTTCATTTAGCTCTCTTAGGTTCAAAGAATGTGCCAGGCAGATTCTCAGTCCAAAAATAATCTCCTTTTACTGGTGCTCCAAATTAACTCATGGAGGAGTGAGCCCAGCTAAATCAGAGCGTTCAGGCCGCCAGGCCTGGGGAGTTTTATGTGGCGGGGACGAGGCTCTCCCCCGTGAGAACTTTACAGCTTCCTTCCTCGGGGAGAGGCTGTGCCGAGATGCAAGGAAAGTCCGCAAAGCAGATCTCCCAGAATTCACTTTATTTGACAAAGACTCTCAGTTTAATTCCCCGGTGTGGAACATTTAAAATTTTTATAGGTTTTCCTAGCTTTTAAAGTAATTTGCATTTAAGTAAAGAGATACTAATCTCTGGTGCAAATGGCAAAATGTGTTCTTTGCTCTTTTTTAACTGGAAAATTTGGATTCATAAGAGTCACTGAGTGAGGTCATTTTCCTTATAAAGGACTTCTAATAGCTCGGCAAATCTTAACCACATCCCTTCTGGACCGCCAGCTCTACCTCGTGTTATCTTTTCCTGACTGTTGCCACACCACGCGACATTTCTCCCCAGGAGCTGCACACTGGGAGACAGGTGACGCAAGACATAAAACATGAATCTGAGATCCATGGTGGCCTTTTTCTTCTGTGACATGTCACCTCTGGTCATGGCTAATGACACATTCACCACCACTCCTTCAGTGTGGGAGTGACCCCCACTGAGTTTTCAGAGAACCACAGACAAGCGTGTCTTCCTGCCCTAGGCCCTGGGATTGCGTGTGTCACTCTGTCCTTGGCTCCTGCTTACCTTGGGTGAGTGACCAGGGCAGGGGTGAGCTGTCGGTCCTCTCTGTGCCTCTTTAACACTGGGTTTTGGACACCACCACAACGGGAGGAAACTCAAGCAGCCCAGGCTGGAGGCAAGCGTGTCTGTGTTTTATTTCCTGATACTGAACACCGAGAAGGTCCCAGAAAAACCATCCTAGGTTGCTCTAGGCTGTACTGCTATTTCAGCTGAGGTCCCAGCAAAGGCCCCGGAGAACAGAGCCAAAAACAAGTCCACTCAGAAGCCACGATGGGGTAGGTAGGGTCAGGAGAAAGAGGTTGTCCCTGCCTTTTACACGCCTCTCGTTGACTGAGACGTGGTTTGGACAACCAGGAAATGTGAGTGACGGGGGGGTTGGCCCGTCCGAGCACAGAGAGCTCGAACACAGACGGCTGAGTAGAGGCTTTGGCCCTGACTGTGAAGAAGAAAATGCCCACCTCTGTCCAACTGTGGCCGCAAATGTCACATGTGTGCCGAGTCCCAGCATGAAAGAATGACCTCTCCCCCCAGGGGAGTGCGGACAGACAGGTGACACGAGCATCAGATGTATTCCATACAGGTTTTGGTAGAAAGAAGGGGGCGGAGGGCGAGCAGCCGACTGACTGTTGGGTACACAGTGTTCACACAGCATCTTAATGTGGGTGGTGGCCGCCAGGATGCAAGGGTGAGTGAGCTGCGGGTAGACGGGCCCTGGGTGTTGGACTGGAGCTCATGTTCTCATTGCAGGTGTGCAACCAGCTGGCTGGTCTTGTGCAGATCGCCTCAGTTTTCCCAGTTTGCAAATATGAGGTTCCAAAGGATACCCCCTCTAGCCCCTTCCAGCTCTAATAGCCCATCAGGTACAGTTATCATAGCAAGTCATTCTAATATCAGATACGGGGCAAATCAGACCCCCAGGGACAACCCATGTGTGAACTGGACCCTTCCATTGAAAGTTCTTACAACTGCATGCAAGGTCAGAGCATCTGGGCGGTGACCCCAGGGCCGGGATTCTGCCAGCTCCCTAATTTACTGCATGAAGAGGCTGAATGATGAGGTGGAAGGGCTGATGCCTTTAGCTGCCCCTTAGTTCCTGCAGGCATTGTTATTCTTACTTCGAAAAACTCTTAGATGCTATCGTACTTTAGTTTGTATCTATAGGAACACATAGAGCGCAGCTGTTACTCATTAGACTCCAGGACTACGGGGGAAAAAGGAAAAAAATGAGTAAAGTTTTATTTACAGTCAACTTGTGTTGTGAAATAGAAGTCCCTGAATCAATAAAAAGATGGGTTTGGTACTAAAAGCATAAATATGCTTTCATAACACAGTGGTAAATATGGTGGGCACATTTCCCAGATTTTAAGTACTATTCCAAAACTCTTATTTTCCCCATAAGTGTACTCACTCCTCCTAGCTCACGTGACTAGCTTTTGAGTAAGAAAATGCTAGGGGACTCGGCCTCTTCTAATGGGCGTGTGTATTAAACGCGCACATCAGCATACACGCACACAGAATTTTCAGGTACATGGTGCAAGGAGAACTTGCACCCTGGGAGAGAAACAGCGGTTCTGTGAGACAGCTGCCTCCCTGTGTGTGAGCCTGGACTCCATCTGCCAGGAATGCGGGAGAAGGGATTCCAGATCCCAGGAAAGGTTTGAGGCGACCACTTAGAAGCTGTCTTTCAACTCTGAATTCAACAATTCTGTAGGCTACTTTTTTTTTTTTCTCCTAAATTCATTTTAAAAAATCGACTCAAGGTTTCTACTGTTTCACGTGTTGGCAGGTACTTGAACCAACAGAAAAGAGAAACAGAGTGACAAGTTAGAAGGTTTGCGGCGCTGACATTGGAATATGCTCGCACCTGGAAACCAAGGTCAGTGTAACAAAATCCCTCATGGCAGCGATCATTCTGTTAGAGAACCCCAATGCTTTGGAAAACTAAAACTCTGCCTGGTGGAACTGCTGTGTGGTGGGCAACACCATTCACACTTCTCACCGGCAGACACATGAAAATTAGCCATCGCTACTTGTAAATAAGACAGATTGATTGCTCCCAACCATTTAACTTGGTGGGCAAAACCCCACCTGAGTTGTTTTTTTTTAATACTCACCTGAGGACATGTTTATTGAAAGAGAGAGAGAGAGAGAGAGAGAGAGAGAGAGAGATCAGTTGCCTCCCGTATGCACCCCAACAGGGGTATTGAACTCGCAACCTAGGTATGTGCCCTGACTAGGTATTGAACCCATAACCTTTGGGTGTACTGGATGATGCTCCAACCAACTGAGCCACCTGGCCAGGGCCCACCTGAGTTTTTGTACTGCTGTAGACTCATCACTTAGTTACTAATTCCTGCCTTCCTCCAATAACATCAGATTTCTGAAAGAATTGATTTTCCTTGATCCCTGGTCTCATCTCCACATTTAGTCCAATTTGGGATTTGAGTTCCTCATCATTTATATTCAATTTCCAAGAAATTGCAAGTAATAAATTGCCCCGTCAACCCCGTTGCCCCTCCTCCGTCCTACTATGTGCAGTGTCAAACTCCTTATTTCTCTAAGTTTTCCTTTTGAGAGCCTGGCTGAGCAGGCTTTACCTAGCAACACACTGTTTTCACACAAGATGCTCACATTGTTTACGATGGTGAACGTGGAGGTTAGTAGTGGTTGGAGGTAGGGGAAAAGGGATTGCAACCCAGCAAGAAAGCCCTCTGTTGGTCTTTCGTGGGCCCCTTCTCAGGGAAGGCGGTCCCGCCATGTCGAATATCCTGCTTCCTGAAAGTTCGCCTCTGAGATCAGCGTGCTCAGGAAATGATACCACCGCAGACCGTGTCCACACTGACCCTAGGTGCACCCATATTCCAGCTTTGCCCTCTAACCCCACCTCCTTAATCACATTTGCATGCTGTCTCCACTTTTTTTTTTAGTAATATTTAGGACCTTTCTACAGCATATTCTATTTTGCAAGTCATTTATCAATGCTAATTCGTCTCTTCTCACCTTTATTCCTTTGAGGGAGAGCCCTGTGATTAGTAATAATAACAAAACCATGATATTTGGCTTTTCTATAGCTTCTGTCTCTTGAGAACGCTACAATTATTAACAGCACACAGCAGCGTCCCGGCCCGACCCAGGTCACAGAAGGAGTGGGGAAGAATGTAATGACTAGCTAAGTGGAGTGAATTGAAGGCTGGGTTGGACCTGAACCAAGATGCCGGTGTTAATATGCCTGGCTATTCAGGAAAAGTTCCAGGGTTGCTTAATGATGAAAAGCAATAAGGCTGTCAGAATTCGCCTGGAATATATATGGGATTAGGCCAGCTCCTAAAATTTTCCAAGGTGCCTTGGGGTCAAGGGCTTTCTGCAGAAGGTAAGCCTTTCTGATGATAAAAAAATTCCAATAGCCCCAGATGCAGAAAAATGCAAGATAGATAGGGTGTGGGGGGTAGGGAGGGGAGGGGAGATAGAGAGAGGGAGAGGGAGAGTGTTTAGTTCCATGAAGGTTGTGTATTGGGTTTATTTCATTCTGCAGTAACTGTAATGTTATAATTTCTTATCTTGAAAAAAAAAAAAGATTCTACAACTAAGACAAATCTCACTCTTTAGTAAGAGAATGCTAGTGACCTGATAAAAAAACAGCTTTAATTTTTCATCAAATACATGTAACACAGCAATTTAATAATAATGTTAGGTTATAATGCTTATGAAAATGTAACATTATACTTAATAACAATGGAAGGTTTAACCACATTCTAGAAAGGCAGCTGAATTCTAATATTTAACTTAATAGTGAATGAAGGAAGGATTACCAACAGGCTTACTAACCCCATTTATTGGAATTTTTAAGGCTCTTCTCTTGAGTGAAACCTTTCAAATTAAGAATTTAATCAAAATTGTTGATTAAATTAGGCACACAATGCAATATACAGATCATGTATCAGAAATGTACACTTGAAACCTATATGATCCTATTAATCAATGTCACTTCAATAAATTTATTTCTTTAAAGATTTTATTTATTTATAGAGAGAGGGTAAAGGAGAGAGGGGGAGAGAAACATTGATGTATGGTTGGCTCTCATGCGCCCCCTACTGGGGACCTGGCTCGCAACCCAGGCATGTGCCCTGACCGGGAATCAAACCTGTGACCCTTTCATTTGCAGGCCGGTACTCAGTCCACTGAGCCACACCAGCCAGGTCTCAATAAATTTATTTAAAATTATTGAAACTATGGAAAAATAAGAAATAGATTCTTAATTTATAAGGGTTAATACTAGTTATTAGGAAGGACTTCCTGATCCTGGACAGTCATCGATGTAAATGCATATTCTTTCCTGGAAATGTAAAGCTGAATAGATCCTACTCCAATTTGGGACTGCCAAGATAAAAATAACACCCACATCATATACTTTGTTCCTCTGTCACAGCATCACTTTCCACTTGACATTATATTTATTTGTGTGCATGACTAATCTAGAGTCCAGATTCTAGACCCATCGATCAACTCCACCTTTCTTGGAGGGAACTTTGTGTCTATTAGAATACTTAACACAATATCACACACATTGAGTAAATGTTGCAATAAAGTAGCCTTCAGGGCCCCCACCCCAGCAGAAGGTGCCAGAGTCTCCTGATCCTGCTGCTGCTGCAGCTGGAACTCTGCCCCCCAGAGAACAAGGGTTTTAATTTCCCACTTTACATTGACCCTTTGGGACTATGTTTATCACTCACACAAAAATAGGGGAGGGAAAAGAGAGGGAGAAGGGGGGAGGGGTGAGAAGAGGGAACGAAGGGCAAAGAGGACCATGATTCCATGTTCCTGAAACAAAAACAAAAACAGGGAAAAGAAGGAAAGGAGGAAGGAAGGGAGGAAGGAAGGAAGGAAGGAAGGAAGGAAGGGAGGGAGGGAGGGAGGGAGGAAGGAAGGGAGGGAGGGAGGGAGGGAGGGAGGGTCTTCTCAGTAATGTCAGACTCCACTTGAGGGGCAGCTCTATAAAGACTAATTGGTTCTCACGGCGTAAGTAAGTTTGGCTGATTAAATCCTTCAGCAGGCCCTAGAAGACATTACCTTATATTTCATCCCTAGGTTGGCTCATAAACATTTTCACCCAGTTTTTGCTGGCTGGCTGGCACCCAGCCCACCTGCTTTATTTCATGTAGTCATTCCACAAATACTTGTTGAGCAACAGCTCTCCAGATTTGTGATGGGCACTAGAAACACAGTGCTCTACACAACACACCTCTCACATGAAGGGCTCACCCTCCTCTCTCCAGAGCTGCCGGAACCCCATACTAATGCTGCCATCCACCCCCGGATCTTGTCAAGCAAGCCCCTCTTCATCAGGTTACCCTCTGTAGACTCTTTGCCTAAACCAAACCTGAAAAGGGACCGTCAGTCCCTTCTCCCTGAAGCCAAGCCTTTGCCGAGGGACAAGGTCCGATGCTGTCATGCACCCCTTTGTTCTGATGCCAGCGGCCATGCCTGCAGCCAGCCAGCCTTCTGTTCTCTCCCTAGGCTGTTACGTTTTCCGAAGTTTCCATCTCTCTGAATAGTTTCTAAATTTTATTTTAGTCATACTTTTCCCAGAATCACACTGCCAGGACCTCTTGGGAACATGATCCAGGTGGCCCATATCTAATCTCGACCCAATAAAAACGGGCTAGCTAAAGTCCAATTTACATTACAATTACTCATCATGCAAATTCTCATTACAAGGAGTGGGGAGGAGGTGGACTTTTGCCAAATGGGCATTCTCTTGCCTTTCCACATTCAAACACGAGGCTACAGATAGTAACTGCTGATTGGGCTTGGGTTATGGGTGCCTGGAAATAACAGCCGAGACCCAGCCAGCCTTTCTCACCCACTCACACTTGAACTGTTCTTGGTGGCAAAATCTACTGTTGTGATAATTCTCCTTTTGCAGCATATTCTCAGTGACAAATGGCTACTCATCCTTCACTGTTCAGCTCCAAGTTCATGGCTGCCATTGGCATGACAACTCTACCCTTTGTGACTCTTCTTTATCTTGCCCTAATCATGACTCCATTTGGGAACCCATGACATGCTGCTGATTTAGGGCTCACAGATCTGCCTCTTCGGGCCCCTAGGGGACAGGGACTAGACCTTATATGACAACAGTATTTTGGGGGCTTATTATAGTACATAGAACACTAGGTTTCCTGCAAATGTTGAATGAATGGAAGGGATGAGCACTGGGAGAATATTATATACAATGAAATACTAACCAACAATGGCTAGAAGGGGTTAGAGAACTTCTAGTTGCTCCTGAGTTTCCCAAGTGAAATACCACCTGGAATATGATGAAGATAAGTATTTCATACAGTTGATGAATGTCACCTATTCTTTCTCAACCAGATGTCACCACAGCATCCCCTCTTTGGATTTGTCTTTCTCTCTCTCACACATGCACAGACACACACACACACACACACACACACACACAATATTAAATCTGATCACTTTGCTCTCCAGCTCTCCACATGTTCCTCTTTTGAGGGGATGTGATCCAACCTCAGTGCCCCAAGTTCCCCACACCTCACCCCATATCGCCACCTGGTGTCCAAAAGCAAGAAAAGTACCTAAGAAGTGAAAATGATTTTTTTCTTTATTTTTAAAATAGTTTAACTACAGTTGACATACAATATTCTATTAGTTTCAGGTGTGCGACATGGTGACTAGACATTTGTATAACCTATGAAGCGATCACCCTGGTGAGTCCAGTACCCGCCTGGCACCCTCTGTAGTTATTTCAATGTTATTGCCCATGTCCCTATACTGTGCTCCCCGTGACCGGTTTATAACTACCAATTTGTGCTGCTTTCTCCCTTTACTTTTTTAAGCTAACAGATATCAGGACCCTGGAACCATGTACTGAAAGCTTTTTTTAAAATCACATGCTTCTTGGCATAGATTTCTGGTCACAAACATGAAGATGAAATGTACAAACCTTCCTCCAGGCACAGCCTTTTTCCCCTTCACATCTTGACAGTGCCCTCAATCTTCATAGCCCCATGGACCACCTTCCCCCATAGATTCAATTTTTAAGACATTTCCTACACCCTGGCTGGGTAGCTCAGTGGGTTAGAGCGTCATCCTGATACACCAAGGTTGAGGGTTTGATTCCTGGTCAGGGCACCACATACATGCATAAGAATCAGCCAATGAATGCATACATAAGTAGAACAACAAATTGATGTTCTTGTCTCTCTCTCTAAAAAAAAAAACAAAAAAACCAAGACACACCAAAAAACCACCTTTTCTACCAAAAAAACTGTGTCTTCCATTTGCATTAAGTAAACTCAACATTGTCAGTCTGTGGTACCACTCAGTCTCCGACAGCCAGGAGTGGCATTACTCATTGGTGCCTTCATCCTGCACTTTAATGAGTTCCACCTGTGTCCTACGAGCTCCAGCGTCACCCTGCATTAATATCAGTTCAATCAAAATGTCTTACAGTTTGGTTGTCTGCAGACAGTAAGTCTGTATTTTCATCAGACTTTTGAAATAACAGAAAATTAGGAAAGGCTCCCTATCAGAGCTCTCAGATGCCTGCACTTGGCTCAGAGCCCTGTTCATCTGGTTTTAAACGTGCTTTCGGCTGTGACTGTACACCCATTGGTCGCTGTATGGTCACAGGAGTAAGAACCAAGAGATGCAGAGCTAACGAATGCTGCGGGCTCGAGTCACCACCAAGCCAGCAGAACAGTTTGAGGGATGAAATCAGCAATAGTGCGGGGAAGGTGTAGGCAAAACAGCCTCGACTACAGACTCCCAGTCAACGGTCCAAGAAACACAGCCAATGCTTTCAGGGATTCGGAATAACACGGGGAGGAGGAAGTGCAACCCAGGCTTGCCTAAGGCGGATGCCCCCATCTGGTTGATTCGAGACTACAGTCGTTTTATTATTTTGCTGCTACAGAGTCCTTTCTTTTATGAAATGATACAGTCAGAAAATGATAGGAGGTTTCTTTAAATGTCCTTACCTGGCTAAATAAATGAGGGCACCCAGATGCTTTAAAATAAAATTTTACCAGCAAATACATTTCTGAAGCCTGGACAGCCCTGAGCGCGGCTCTGAGGTTAATTTTGAAGGGCTCATGTTGGAAATCCTTGAAACGTACCTGACTTTATGTTACCTTTAATATCAAATTTAAAAATCCAATTACTCTTTCAAGTGGACTGGTTAAATTAAAGCAATTTTTAAGATAAATAGAAAAAAAAATTAGATACCTTAAGTTTGCCACAAGAATAGCCCAGTTCCAGAGATATCTATCAACACTGGCTAACATCACATTCTTCTGACCCACATTGTACTTTGAGTGTTAGTGTTTCCTTTAATTCTTAATTTACAGTTTTCAGCATCCAAAGTCAGTTGGGGGTTTTAGGTTTTATCTCCCAAGATCTCTAGGTTAATACATTTAATGGCTATTATTAAATTGTAATGAATACTTTTTAGAGAGGAATACAATGAATCTACAGGTCACTCCACAAGCAAGTGGCTTTAGGGCCCAAAGCGCTTCGACTTCTAACCCAGCAGCCACATGTTGCTTCTCGCACAAAACAGCCTTTAAGTCTAAGCAAACTCTTTCTCTCCTGCCCCTTCTCTCCGCCCTCCAAGCTTCTTTTTCCCTCTCTCACCACAAAGCGTTCTGGATGGAGTAGAAGTATTTGGTCACTTGCTCTTTGACCCCAGAGTCTCCTGAGACTATATATTCATTTTAAGAATGAGTCCCTTTAGTTACCTAAAGTGTCCTCAGACTAAATCGTTTCCAGATGTTTACAAATATTTCAGGGACACGGCCATCCAGCTTTTATGGCTGAGTGATAAAGGACTCCACAGTGTCTGGTCCATTGTAAAATAAGAATCAAGCACTTGTTATAAAATAACTTCCACTTGGAATTCAGTATATGCCAGGCCCAGGGCTAACCACATTGGATACATTATCTCATCGAATGCTCACAGCAACCCTGGAGGGGTGATCCCGTGCCCTCATTTTAGAGAAAAGGAAGGCGAACCTTCTCAGGACAAGCAAGGGGGGAAAGGCCAGCTATGCCAAGTCCACCTTCTTAGTCCCTGGGCCGTGCTGCTGACTCAGAGCAAGGCTCTTCTGCGTTGGCTTAGAACAGTCAAGAAAGGAAGGAACTCACCAAAGTCGTGAGGGACCCCTGAGCATCCAAAGAAATTCCCTTTAAGACACTGGGCAGAGACGAGTGCGGTCTCACCCAGTCCCTCCCACGGACACACTCACCGAGTGTGACTTCAACAAACTGGAATGTCCAGTGCCAAAGTGTTCTCACCACTGAGAAACCAGCTTTCACATACGGGGCTTGAAATCTGCCTGTTTAGTGTTTGTACTATTCCTCACTCACAATACTCTCCATGGTCAAGGTGACCTTTTTTTACAAAAAGCTCTTAATAGCACAGAAGTCACGCTTTTGTTTAATGGTGTGTTACTCAGAGGAGAGGCTACTAGTGATGAGAAAATTTCAATGGCTTGCATTGGGGGTGCGGATGGGGGAGGGTCCAACCAACTCTCGCTTATTCTAACTGATGGAGAGAAGCCAGCCCTGACCGTTTACTAGGTACTCAGTGAATGTTTGTCCCATTCCCCAAAACACAGGCAGTCAAAAGGCTTCTGTGTTTACGCTTGGAAACTGCCACACGGTTCCTTTGCTCGCACCTACCCCGGAGATAGATGCGTCCTACCTAGGCTGTCTTCCGTGTGACTTTGGATTCTCAAGCGTGTCTGATCAGGGAGCAAGAGAGTGAGGGGGTGTGCGAGTTAGACATGTCAACTGCAGACTTTAGAAGAATCCACCAAGTGGGAAATCCACATGCAGGCAATTAAGAGGTGACTCTGTTTGTTCTGCAAATGTCTCCCATGAAATGAACTGCACAAGCTGCTGCAGCCGCAGTCTCCCCCAGCCCCCGCCCCTCCCGATGTTAAAAGTCATCTATTCAGGCCACCTCTGCCTCTGTTCTCATCAGAGAGCTACGCCCCTAAGGCTAGAATCCCAGCGAGTGTCAGAAATCGCTGACCTTGGCAAGTCACATTTTCCTTAGTCCTCTCCCCAAGGCACCGCAGAACTCACAGACTTCTGACCCTGCTGAAAACCCTGGGATTGTTTGAAGGAGA
>VMDR010007794.1:0-38999 GCA_007922815.1 Macrotus californicus
AGTAACATTATTATACTTTCTAAGGTTTATGTCTCTATTAAAGTTTTAAGGTTTGTGTTAAAGAGGCTTCTAGTAGTTGACCTAGGGAACACATTGGGTATCATAACTTTTTTTCTAGGAAAGTGACAAATTTAAACCAGAGATACTGGGAATATATACTCTCTCCTCCCTGGGTAGCATTAGTGCTGGGGACCAGGGCCAGGAGTTTGAGCATTTATGACTGATAAATCTTTACATGTGCAACAGAAGAATGCCCTTTAGGGAGTTCAATCGCCAGGTATTCTGTTTGGGGAAACAGAGACCCTTCTTCCCCGTGGGCAATAGGAACTTTACGCCTAGACCCTGTGGAGTGGGCAGCCTCAGAGAAGGTTCCCAATGCCCCTATGTTTTGGTGGTCATGCTGTTGTGTGACACCGCCCCCTAGGGGATGCCTTGATTCAATCAAGGCCTTAAAAACTAGAATGTGGAAGGGGAATGAAATGTCCCCTCTGAGATGAGGCTTCTCCCTCGGATGCTCTCTTCCTGGCCCTTCCGAAAGAAGCCAGCTGCCATATTAGAAGACTACAAAAATAAAGCAGCAATCTGTCCTCTTCATTTTTTAACTGCACTTAGAAGTAAATCTAGAACTGCGGCCTGTCTCACATGAAAAAGAAAGCAAAACTTTTTTTTTAGGATAATTACTTATAATATTTTAAAAGACATTTTCCTCTGTGGAAAACTAAAAAATAAAAAAATAAAAACAAAATAATAACTATTCACAACCTCACCCTCCAAAGATAATTGTTTTTAACATCTTGAGTATTTCTTTCTAACCTTTTTCTTTTTGTGAAGTTGTTGAGAAGTAATACTACTATACTTTTAAAGACTGCAGTTTCCACGGAAAGCATTTTCCGTATTGTTTTAAACTCCTATAAGACATGGGATGTATTCTATTCCATCATCTGACTATATCATGATTTATTTATCCCCCTATTTCTGAAATTTAGAAAGTTCCACAAGCTTTACTATTGTAAACATATTTGTTTATAAATCTTTACGCTAAGCCAAAGAGTATGACTGTTTTGAAAACTTTCAATACAAATTCCCAAATTTCTAGGATGATTAAAACATAACACAAATTTACATTCCTACAGGTCCTATATGAACTTGCCTGTTTCCTTTGCACTGAAAATTAACATGAAAACAAGCCTTCTAATTCGATGGTCAAAAAGCCCTCATTGTTTTCACAAATCATTTTAATAGGTTAAAGGTTCATGTTAGTCCACTGAAGGTCCCTGTGAATGAGGTTTTATTGTAGCTACAAATAGTAAGAGGCCGAAAAATCAAACTGAAAGCTAGTAAAATTAATAGTCACTAAATTGGTATCACTGTCAATGATTTTTGAAGGCAGAACTTAATCATACATTACTGCTAATAATGCTCCTATTCAAAGCCATCATCGGGGAGGGTAACTTTGTCTTATTTTTGCAAATCCAAAATTGCAACTCTTCTCTGGAAACCCGCTTGGTCCCATGCTCCCCCACCCACAGCCCAGTGTATTTCTAAGTGTGGTGGGCGAGCTGTCCATGTGAGAATAGCACAAAAATGAACTGTTCCTGGAATCGACTTAAAATCTATTGGATTAAGATCTCTGGGGCCTAGGATATATGATTTTATTTTTAACCATCCATTCTTACGTGCATGTGAATAAGGTTACTTTACTTTTAGTTTTATTTCATCTTTTCTTTAAATTTTCCTTTCTGTGAGTGAAGATATTACCTTCGGTTTTGCTTTTATGCAAAGCCCATCGCTCTTCCCAGAAGTTAACAAGTCTCTGGTGAATCTAATGTAAACTGGCAATGCAGAGCTGCCTATGAAATGCTGACATAATTGACCTGTGGGAACTATAGTGAGAACATCACCACATTTGGCATCCTTTTGATTTAAATAGTTTGCTAAATCAGCTTCTCCTTGAAAAGAATGTTAATTGTCATACACTGACACACACACTGTCGCCGTTTTGCCTGACAAAGAAAAAAGACCTTTTCTTTGTAGACATTTTAAGGAAGGAGATTAGAATAACCTAGGAAAAATAAATTTAATTCGAAACCCTCACAAGCCTTCTATGTCCCTAAAATCCAGTGCAGCAACTCAGAAAACACATTCACTTTGGAAGGAGATTTGAGTTGGGGCTCCAGCTCTGCCATTTATTAGCTATCAGGGACTGACAACAAGTGAATGTGTGAGACTCAGTTGTTCCTCTGTGAAACGGGGACATTAACAGCTGCCATACAACTCCAGAAGGCTATGGTGAAGATGAAGTAAGACAGCAGGTGACTGTGATTTTGTGTCTCAGCGGTTGTGATGACCAGGACTCCTGTTGTGGAAATTGTGACTGGACCTGGCAGAGAGTCAAGTCGTGTATGGCTCAATGCGTCTGGTATGAATGAACTGAGATCTTACTTTGTAAAATTTAAGGCATCTCTTTTCTGTCATATGTCTTTCCAAATTCAGACTATCAACCATTAGTTTTAAATGGCTTTTAACCTGCATAATTAGGAGTTACTTCAAGGATATTTGTCACTTCTTTTGTGATGCCTTCCATGATTATGAGTATTTTGGGGTTTTTTGAAAAGCAAGGCTGCCGCCATTGTGATTTCTTTGTTTAACTCTGCAGAGAAAGCCAAAGGGTGGCAATTTTTAAAACACCAGGCCATGGAAGAAGGTGTTGGACGAGTAACCCGACTTTCACGAGAAAGGAAAAGTAAACATTCTGTGGCTCTCAGGGGGTCATGATTTGCTTTCCCTGAGCGCAGGAGGCTGTCAGCTGTCATGTTAAAAGCAGAGTAAATGGACAATGAAGCAACACTTTGCAGGGTGTGTATATGTTCGTTAGGGGTTGTTCACAGAAGGTCTTATAGCAGCTGTTTCCCAAGCCACTTTCAAGTACACAGCAGGGGGCTGGGATGCTGCAATTGCAGGAAAGGGCGATGCTGGAAAGAGACAGAATAGAAGAGAAGGGAGTGGGAAGTGAGATAGGGCAGACATTTTGGCTGATAATCAAGAACCTCCATTTATAATGGCATTTTTCCCCTGGACCTGAACCTGCCCTTGAAATGAAAAAAGTAATAAAGTGAAAAGGTAGTGTCCTTGTGGGGATTAGGGGTGGAAGAGAGGGGTGTCAGTCACAGTGGACCTTTGACAAGGATCTCATTTATATTTGAACTCATTCCCAGAGGGTGAGCTCGCCTTCTGCTGAGGACAATTGTTAGGTGACGAATAATAGAGACAAAGAGTGAGTACATTTGCCAAGTCAAGGAGTGAGCCCAGCAGAGGCCATTGTTCTCTGTCCTTTGCTCCTGTTGCCAAAAAGCTGGCATTGCCCATCGATGTGAGAGCTGTTCTTGGTTATAGTAAAAACCATTCTGAGGTCCTTTTTTTTTTTTCTGCAAGAGGAATTTATAACCCTGCATTTCCCCACATGACAAATTCGTATAATTTCACTGTCATGAAAAAGATGACATAAAGGGAAACCTCTTACCTCTTTCCCTGCAAAGTTCTGTAATCTTAGCCATAGGAGAGACTGCTGCTTGCTGAACTTAATCAATTATTCATGGGCTAAAGGCTTTAATCATTTTTTAGAAATTAAATTTATCTTCAAAGAGCCGATTATGATATCATGATCATTACACACCCTAGACTGGGATTTCCTAGAATTTGCACCAAGGCTCTAAAAGTAGAATCAGATATATAATGGGATTCACTCATAGCATGTGGGCTCGAAACCGAAGAATGTGATCTCTCTTTGTTTGGACTGAAGCTCTTGTACACCCTCAGGGGAGCTCTGAAAGAATATCTCGTAGGTGGAGAATGAGTCCCTTCAAGTCATGTAGGTTTATAAAAGCAAGTCCAAGATCATAGCTATAGCTGTGCTAATGGTCAGATTCCACTTTCCACATTTCTGGGCATTTTGGAAACTGTTGAAGGTGTTACCATGAAAAATGATGGAACCTAAGGATGGTGACTTTAACCCATTTTAGGTTAAGTATAGTTTCTAGATTAAGCATATTTTAGATAACTCTAAGTATCTAAGTTAACTGTGAGATCATGTGTTTGGGAACACAGAAATACCACACTTGAGAATGTTTCAGTTACTTTTGAATCCTGACTTCGGGTGACTCACATAATCGTTGAAGAACTAGTTTTCTTATTGGCAAAATGGGAATAAGCAAGCCAGGCCCAATTTACAGAGATGTCATGGCAAAGATTTGAAGATAAAAAGGGCCTAAAACAGTGCTGGCACATGGCAGGGGCTCATGAATGGCAGAGGGTATTTATTATCTAAAAGTGCTTTGAATGTATAATCCACCGTAGTTATTAATGATGCAATGATATTTACACTAAAGAATTAGAGAACTGGTAGCAGATCATGGTTCAGAAATCGCACTTTGGTGCTGTCCTGGGAAGTCATTTAGTAGGTGTGTGACCTTGAGCAAGATATTTGACCTTCTTGCCATTTCCTTTATTCATCAGTTGAAAGGGATTAATAATAGCATTCATTTACAGAGTTACTATGAGGATTATATGAGCTGATACACATAGAACCCTGGAATCCATGTCTGACATGCGGTAAACCCTAGGTTGATCTTTGCTATTATTATCATCCCCATCATCGTTCTCCTGTTCAGTACAGCAGTCTCCAGTACCATATTCCTGAGCATCACGGTCTCTAGTGCAAGAAAGCTAGGGCCATGGCTCATTTTAAAAATTCACTCAAGAAATGCAGAGTCTGGTATCATATTTTTTAGGAAGTGTCCTTGGAATCAACCCTAGAGAAGGGAAGTGAAAGAAGCAGGATTGATTGCAGGGAGAACTGGGCTGCCTGAATGAATGGCTGAAGGTCAGTTGTCCCCACAGGGAACATGGCGTTGGGCATACGTAGTCATGCCTTTATTCCCATTGGCTGTGGGCTACCCTGGGAAGGGCATGCTTGAGCAAGCGTGTTGAGGCAGTCAGTGAGGGTATCCACCCACAGCCCTCTTAGCAGCTGGAGCAACAAGTTTTTCCTTGAAGGGGAATCTGGGCAGCACACATCTTTGTCATGGAAATACTCATTTGCCAGGACCGAGACAGTTATGTTTGTACTATTTTAAAACATCTGCATTTCTGTGTAACCTGCAATGCTGTACAAGTGGTGCTTCTGCATTTATTGATCCATTCAATGAACTCTAATATGCTAGAGGGAAGGTACTGTGTTAGTTCATCTTCATCTCTCAAGTACCTAATATAGTGCTCAGTGCTCAATAAATGTGACTGCGTGAATAAGCAAGTGAATGGCTAAAAGGTGAAGGGCATAAAGGAAGATTCAGAGGAAGGACTGGTGGAACACAGAAGAGAATGATGCAGATTGTCTTACCTGATACGAGACCTACTGTACAATGTAGGAAGTTGTGGGGGGCTAGGGGTGGGGAGATAAGTTCTCATTAGCCTTGATGCCAGAATGTAAGGCCTTAAAATGGATTCAGCTGATGGAATTTAAAACTGAGCTTGAAGAAAAATTTGAACTCAGTATTTATGGACTTATGATGTGATAACCAACTGATTAAGAATAAAGAGGTGCCTTAAAATAGTCAAAAATTTTGGGTTGAAATACATTATTAACCATACCTTCATTCCTTAAGAAATAGGGACATTGTGGAAAACAAATACAAACATTTGCTGTGATGTGTTTAGATTTATTTTATGGGCTGTTTGTACAGCTTGCTTAATAAGGCCATGCTTATATTTATTACTAGGAATATTTAAAAATCTGAAAGTATTTCGAAGATTGCCTCTGACTCTGGCACTTGAGTTAAATTCATACCTAGAAAGAAAAAGACAACTAAACAATGTTCAGAAATTTGTCTGTCAATATTACATCTTTTGTTTAAAATGATCTTGAAAACTGCAAATGTTCACACAAAAAGAATCTTCTGTTTTTCAGGTGTGAACCAAGAGAATCTCTTGCTACATGTCAAGAAATTATCCTTTCTAATTTCAAAAAGGAAAGAGTAATATTTCTCTGGGTAGAAGTTTTACATTTTATGATGTTTAGACCATTCTCTCTTTGCCTCAAAGGTGACTCAACATTTTGAAGCAGGTCTCGTATTTGCAGGACCAGCTAAGCATGCTGAAACTTCACTGAAACATCGATTCTATCTCCTACAAGGACTGAAGATACAACGGCTCTGCAGGCTAGAAACGATGTGAACACTGACAAAAATCTACCAGACCACAGCACCTTCAAGAATTGTGCTGAAATAGTTTATAGAAAATAATTTTAAATAATATCTCAGATGTCACAAAAACATACACACACTTCACTGTCTTCATCCCTCTATGCTCCTATGATCCTACAATGGCTTGTAGTTTAATCAAGACTCTTCTAAGAGAATTTTGATTTAAATTAGCCAGGCTCTCAGCAGAAGGTCATGGCGATTAGCAGACACTAAAGGCATAATATTTTAGGATTCTATACTGTCACTAGCATTTCATAAATATTGTCTTGGAAATAGATTGGCACCTTCAGGTCGTTCCTGATTCTTCAATACTTATGTCCTCCATGAAATATCAGAAGTAATCACTCTGGCTGTAACTTTTCTGCACCTGTTGTGTCTCAGCAGAGACCTGTGCTCTCAAATCGCTCCTGAAGGGTGAGTGTTGCAGACTCTCCCTCTCAGTGCATTCACATGTTTCTATCAAAGTAAAAAGTGAACTTTTATCTGTAATATCCTCTTTATTAAGAACTCTCTGGCCATTATAACAATTTGCAATAAATACCTCCAAATGAAAAAAGCCAGTTACTTTTTTTACAGCATGTATAATGAAACAAACTTTAAATTAGTTAGGCTTTCTTCCTTTATTGATAGATTCTCTAGTTGGATAATCTAATTTGACATTCTTCCCTTGCCCCTATTCCCTCTGGGGACAGGTTAATGTGATTACCTGGAAATTTCTCTAAATCCCAAATTTAATGACTACCGTTTATTATAATCAGGCTGGCAAAGAATATTTTTCAAAAGTGTAAACAGGCTTCTAGTAGAGTCTTTGGTGACTGTCGAAATTACTCATCTACATCTGAGGAAATCACTGTCAGTAGAGAGGAGTAAGACGTGAGAAATATTAAGGAATTTCCAAATACTTGTGTCTCATACTTCTGCATTTGACACTACCTCACTTCCCGGAAATTTACACTCTTTAAGAATTGTATTTTATGCTCTTTACAAATCAGGGACTTTGGCTGCATACAAAAGAAACCCCTCTGTCTGACTTAAACGGTGGAGGAATTTTGTTAGAAGGACCTCAGGTGCCTTGAAGAACTGCCCAGGTGCAGGACAAGGTGGAAAACAAGAGAGTGCAGTTCTGGCCAAGACCCAGACCCCCCACCCCACTCCCTGCTGAAAGCTTGGGAAGGACAGTCCCCAAGGGAACATCCCTGAGGACACATCGCTGCATGCTGGACTCTGCCCACCTGGACACTGGTTGTCCTGTCCTGAGCTCCTTCCTCCTGACTACCCTCTGTTGCTTCTGCCACCGTGAATAATCTTTGTCCCTGAGCACATGATCCATTCTTTCAAGATTCAAAATTCCTGTTGACCTCAACTAGACCACAAGTACAGCCAGGGAGGAAGCAAGAACTGAGAGCTTGCTCCCCTGGCCCTACCAGCCCCCTATTTCCCACCTTGAGATTTCCAAATACAAAAAGTATGTTACTATGCTGTGCAAACATATCCTGACGAAGGTCTACTAGATAGAGTTCCCATTTTGGAGCCATTCATTTCAAAAGTAGATAGAGAAAATTAGGTGCAGATGCAATGAGATCCGCTACCCTTGCACTCAGTTCTGGTGTCATCACTGGTTCTCAGAATCCACTTAGGACTACGGTATCAAGAAGACTGTTGATAATGATGATAATTACAGAGGGTGAAATATTCCGAATTTCTTGATAAGTTAGTAAAACCCATGAAGGTAGTTTTAAGCTACTGAGAATTGATTATTCAGTCAGTCAGTTGTTCTTTCCTTAGTTATATTTCTCTGGCAGTCATTAATCCAGCAATATTGTGTTTAGGATTATCTTTGCCATAGGGAGTTGGATTAGTACAGGAAGAAGAGTTAAATTTCACAGTGAGTAAATGTTTCTCCTTTTTGTTGGGAGTGTGAGCAAAACCATTGGCCCCAAGTTGAAAACATTTTTGTTTTTCCTATTCCTTTCATCTTTTGTAGAGTTCTTACCCAGAAGATATTTGTGAAATGCCTTCTCTATGTATGCAGAGAAATATCCTTTGAGTTTTTTCTTTTCCATTTCATGACCCTTATTTTTGTATTACTCAATCACTTTTCCTCTCCTTCATAATACATTTTACTTTGGTGTTTTGGGTAAAATAGTAGAAATACAACAATAAATATAGATTATCAGCCACAAATGACCTATGGAAAAAGCATCAATTTATGATCTGCTATATATAGGCATTAAGACATTGAGTTTGGCATCATGGGGGTAAAATGATGATAAGATATGATCCTGGACCACAAGTATATGGATACTTAAAGGAAATTGCTGCAATTCTTTCTACTAACCTCCTGGCAAATTCCAAACAAGAATTGGAGAGATAGAGGCCCCAAACCCACCTACCCACAATTCTGCATAAAGTTGGTGGGGCTGTACCCCCAGTAACTATTTTGCATTTTGCCTTTGGCACTTATGCCCTAGACAATTGAGGTTGATGCAAGATTTTATATCCTGCCTATGAAAGTCAAATGTATAATAGGTTAGAGGGTTTTTCCATGTTTGGATGGTTGGTGAAAGTCTTTTTCACAAGGGTAACTTTCCTAAGTAAAATAATCAAGACACATGATTTGCTAATTGATGCACAGGGAAGTGCTTTAATGAATTATTGAAGCACTTGGCTCAGGTGTGCCTCTCGGGGACCGAATACAGATTTACTGCTTAGCAATTAGACCATCCATGTTTCTACCCAGTTGACCATAATTAAAATAATTTTATTCTTGGTTTGATACTGGGAATTAAAACTCACACCTCAGTTGCCTGGTAAAAGGTTTTCAAGGCTAATAGCATGAGACATGAGGGTTTTAAAATGCCAACCTGTGTACTTCCTCTGAATACAGAATTCCTCAATCATTCATGTCTGATTAAAGTTGCATTTGGCTAATTGATAATGACTTTTCAATTAGGTAAAAGCATATTTTATTTAGAAATTACATTTATTTACATTGATTTTTCTCCTCTTCAGGATGTCTGGGCTTCTGTTTCCAATTTGATCTAATTGCCAAAACTCATAAGAAGCCTTTGCCAAGGTAACTGACAGTCATTCCCCAGACACAGGCTGATAGAATCAGGCTTTGGAGAAAGACATTGCATAAAATTGCACAATTATTTTTGAAAAACACAGTCAACTCTCCCAGTCCCCATAAGGACATCATGGTGGCATTAAACTGGGTGTGAATGAGGACAAATGAAAGCCAACAGCCTGTGGATCCTGATCTTTTCTGGTTGGGGTGGTCACAAGAATTTTTCCAGGTAAGGAAAAATATCTCACAAGTAACATTCATTTTGATGATTTGTCTTTTCTGTGTATCACTGCACTGCACTGCAGAAGTAAGGAAGAGCCATGTGGAATGAAGTGGACAGATGGATGGGCTGGGGCAGCCTCCTACTGTCCACCTGCTAGGGACTGGAATAGAGATCTTTTCCAGTTCTTCTGGGGGCTCAAGGAAGGAGACAGAGTTGTTTCTGCTGTTGGCCTTGTCAGGCAGGAGATGTGTGACCTCATTACTTCTGAGGGAACAGTGGCTCCAGTTGCCAAAGCATCATCAGGTAGAAGGTGACTCTTCATTAGCACAGCTGAGCGTTGGAGAGTCAATGGCAAAGCTGGCCTTTGGGGACCCCTACATTTCTAGGGAATAAAATGACTTCTGTGGAAGTCTTGTTGTCTCTATTTTAGAACAGCAATCATATATTCATGGAGATAAGCCTGTGCAGGCAGCAATGATCAGGCTTGTCTACCTTCCCTCTCTCTACCTTATCTCTTGAATCGTCTTATTTTTCCCATTTCCAGAGCCACCATCACAATTGGCCTCATTCTGTACACAGCAGTCATTTCTTGATCAATCTAAGTGCATTTAGTTTCTTTCAATTTCAACTGTTCTTGACTTTGTACCCTGTTGCCAGAGTTATTTTCCTAAAAACACGAATGGGATCATATAGCCTGCTGCTCAGTACTCCCCTATGATTTCATTTAAACAATAAAATCTAGAATTTGAAGATTAAATTTAAACATATCACACACTTGTGGATTCCACCATCGTTTTGGCTTTAACACTGACAATAACAATTCCCCGGGAAGCCAATGATCCGATCAAACCAGGTCACTCATCTCTGCCTGAACCCAACTCCACATCTGCTCAGCATACTGCCTATAGCTAGCATGGCTTCATCTTTCTCCCCCACCTTTTCAAGATCTCCTGGTCCTTCCAGGTCCAAATCAAACAGCAGCCATCACCAGATGGAGGTTCCTAGCTCCAGGTTATGTAAAGCAGTTGATCACACATTATTTGGTGAGTTATCAATGCTTTTCCCACTTGCTCGCTCTGTGAATAATTCCTTTACCAGGAGAAGAGCCCCTCTGAGTATAATCAGAGACACCATGTAGTACCGGCAGTCTGACCAGGGAGAACCTGGCAGGGTGAGATCAGAAAATTGCTTTATGACTTGTCCATCACTGCTGTCAAACACTTCTTGTCAGATGACCTCTTGAGCTGGTCCCAGGTCTTTAGCTATAGATGAATTCAGCCAGAACAGTTTCTTCTATAGGTATTACAAATATTTTATTTAATCAGAAAGAAAACTTCTAATTTTTCAACCAATTCAAAGCTTCTCTCAAACCAGTCCCACTTGTGGTCCTGACACAAGTCACCAAGATGGTAGAGAAAGATGTCTTTTCATTCTCCTTGTTTCTCTTTCTCTCTTCATGTTTCTTCTGGCTCCTCAGGGTTGGAGAAGGAAGAGTCAGAGGAAAGGGCCAAGGGCCACCTTACTCAGCTGGTCCTGTTTGTGGCTCCCTCTTGGCCTCTGGGTTTCTTTTGTCATGAGAGAAGCCCAAACACTGGCTCTCTCTCAATCAGGTTGTGAGTATGTGAATGTGAGCATGCAAGTGTGAGAGTGTGTGTGTATAGGGTATTGCCGACTAGGGCAAGGATGCTCTTCTGACACTACTGATGCATTCTCTGGCATGTTGATCTCTTGGGACCACCTCCCTTAACTCCTGTCCCAGCAATGCAACCCATCTCTTTATTTCCTTGGCAGGCAGTTCTCCTACATCGAGTGCTTCAAAGAAATTGCAAGCCTGGTTCTCTACCCACTTGGCTCACGAGGAATCTCCCTGTCTTTGTCCTGATAAATGGCAAAAGCAGCAAAAGTGCAGGCTTCTCCCTCAGTTGCCCATTCTTTTCTTGTTGTGAGCAGCTCAGCCACATTCCATCCTTCAGGCCTCCCCACACAACTGCACCCACCAGTCTCTCCTCTCCAGCCTGGCTACTCTTGGGCCATGTGATGCTCTCTGGGAAACTCTTCCTTGCCAATCTGGAGGTAACCCAGAATGGGCAGATGTTTTTCTGTAACCCAGCTGGCTAACCAGACTGAACAGAGAATAAAATGCCTCTCTTCTTATAGTCCCTCTTCTCAGTGCCTTCAAGAGGTTCTCTGGGGGCTTTTTCTCTTAAACTGGGGTTGGGAACAGGAGTAGACTCTTCCCCTGTCTCATAGATGTTAAGTGTTTCTCCAAAGAAAAAGTTTTTGCTATTTATTGATAATTTAAAAAATCCTCCAGTTTTGCGGTTTAAGCCATACTTCCTAGGTATCAGGAAAAGTCCTTTGTAACATTCTGTTCCTGTGGAATGGGGCTCATATTAGAGCCCTTCTCCAGGGGAGAGAGGGATGACCCCAACTCACACTAGTTGTAAGTGACTGATATCTGGTCAAATCAATCCTTTGACTAATTTTGATGGGGCTCAAGTGTGAGAGAATGAGGAGCCTGCCAAGGGCAGGGAGGCAGGGGAGGAAAGCCAGATGGCAGCGGGCTGCCTAACATGATTCTCAGGTCATGAGGGCAGTTCACCCGCTCCAGTTTCCTTAGCCTGTGCTCTCTAGGACTGTACTGGGTGACGGGAAAAGATGCCTCCTCCAGTTTGTCTTCAGTGTAAGGGCTCTCTGGTATCCGCTGAGAGCAATATCTTCAGAATGAAGAATGTTATGATTTCTCCCTTAAATTACAGTTTTTCCACAAACTGTTAACCTAAGGTTTCCAGAATATTTAGAGCCAAAAATATTGGACACTTTAATTTTAAAAATTGACCTATGGAGGAACTTGTATAAGCTGGATGCTATATATCCAGTTCGCAGTCTGGTCTTGTGGCCAGGAATAACAGACACACTGGTTATTGTGTTCTAGTGGGTAATACCACACACACACACACACACACACACACACACACACACACACACACACACACCCTGTGATCCTGTGGGGCTGCCCATCACAGCTTCTCTTACCCTGGCAGTAATGCTTGGGTCAGGAGCAGCTGCGATCCCGGGCTGGGGCAAGTCCAGTCTTTCGTGAACTAGTGACAGCACTACCTATAGTCACGGTTCTTTTTTATCGGTCTTGGAAGATGAAGCCACCCAGATAGGAGGAGTAGAGACTAGAGACACAAGTGAGTCCAGATGGTGTTCAAGGCTCAGATCCAGCTGTTCCAGAAGCAAGGCCCTTGTCCTTTCTGCAACTGGGTTATGTGAGCCCAGACGGTCCCATTTTTACCTAGGCTGTCTGGAGTTGGGTTCTGGTCCCTTGACATGGAAAGGTCCTAAACCATGCACACAGGATGCTGAGTTGGTTGGAAGGTGACTTTGGCTACAACCCATTTTCCTGTTTTTCTAGTTTTGAGCAACATATTTCACCTTCTAATTCTCCTGTTTTCTTTTTAGAACATTTTAAAATAGCATTTCCCACAAATGAAAAGAACTTGGAGTCAGGAGTTCTGGGTTTAGGTTCTGCTTCAATGACTAGTTGACAATGTGACTTTGACCAACACACTGAAACGCCCATTTCCTGTGCAAGGTAGATGTTATAATACTTACAAAGGCTGCTCACAGAATTGTGAGGAGTATCAAATAGAAAATGCAAATAAAATTAATCTGCAAACTATAAACTGCTAGACAAATGTGGGGCGTCACTGCTAATGCGAGCACTAGTACTTTCAATACTATTTTGAAGTAAAATTACATCCTTTCATTTGGTGGTGATTGGAAAAAACATTTTGATACTTTGGAGAAAATACTATGGAAACATAGATATCTTCTTTCCACTTCCCAATAGGCTAAGAGAAACTTGCTTGGCTAATTAAGCATCCAGATCTAGAAGGCAAAGGGTTGCTTTAGAGATACATATTTTAGTGTGAATCTGTTAGAGTGAAAACAAGCTTTGAACGTCATATATCCAGGGTAGTGGTGAAGGAATGGGCGTTTTCATGGAGGAGGAGCAGCTGAACCCATGGAGAAGTGACAGATGTTTGGTGAGCAGTGGTGTAGGTTGGGTGCTTTAGGGACCGCTTTGAGTTTCATTTGCCAGGGTACCGTTGGTTGTTCTGTAGTGTGGGGATGAAGAAAATGGGATGTCAGAGGTGAATAAAGAAGAGGAAGTGCCTTCTTAACATCCCAGCTAAGAGCTGGCCTTACCTTCTCGCTTCTAAGGGATATAATAAGATATGCTTTCAATGGAAAGGATGCCCCAGATTAAGTCCCCCTCTCACCACCCACCCACGTCCTCATCCAACTTTGGGAGCAGAGCTGGTGGGATGCAAGTCTGCCAAGGAGGGACATTCATCTGATCCTGGGCCTGGGTAACACACTTGCTGAGGACGGCGGGGACTGGCCCAAGGGACTGGCCCAGGTGAGGTCTGCTCTTCAGAGAGGTAGTTTTGAGCTTGTACAATCACACATCTTATTAAATCAGGGCTTGCTACTGGTAGAGACAATAAAACGTCACATTAGAAAGCCCTTTAGAGTCTCCAAAAGCGTTAGGATGGTCTTCTTTCAAATATGTTACCAGGCTAGTCATACAGTGAACATGTGTTGGTGGAACTACATTCTATGTTTGTTTAAAATCCCAGTTCAGCTTTGTTGAAAACCTGGGAGTAAATAATGAACTTCCCACAATTCCCACACAATGTTCTTTGAGGCAGGCAGATCTTAGCATTATCAATTTCATATTACAGATGCACAGGGCCTGAGAACCAGCCCACTGCCGCAGAGTGGTGTCAGACAGGCCTGGGTGTGAATTGCCGTTTTGCCACCTAACTATGTGACCTTGAACACGTTACTTAACGTCCACGAGTCTTCATTCTTTCTCATCAGTTAAATGAAGGTAAGAATGATTAGCTAGAGGATTGTTTTGAGAATTAAAGTCGATAAAAGGAAAACATCTAGGACAGTAAGTGGCAGTTAGAGGAGGCTCAATAAATAACAGAAGCCATTCTAGTAACTAGGATTAGTCCCTTTTTGACCTTTGGGGATGCAGTTGTGGGTCCTACAGTTGGGGAGATGGGCTCCAGTAACACCTCCTCTGATACACACACCCTCCCTCAGAGGTAAACAGCTCCTGGACAGACAGCCTCTGAGGTCACTTTAGACTATTTTAGTGCTTAGATGCACACTTAGGGCTTTAGGACATTAGCAACCATCGAGGTCAACACTCTTGTGTTTTATTGAGGAGCAGTCCAAGGTCCAGAGAAGCAAAGTAATTTTCCAAGATGACAAATTAAACATGTGGTCAACCTGGGCCAGCCTGTGGATGGCCCCTCTGGCTGGCCCTTCACAACTGGCCAGAGCCTGATACTCCAGTCCCATTTCCTACCTATTTCCCTTTAGTGCTTTTACACAGCTTCCTTTTCCTGGAAGTCACTTGTTCTCCCTTGTGTCCCTGACACTCACCCACCACCTTCCTCTTTTTGTGCTAATCTTTCAAGGTGTGGCCCAGATCTCACGCCCTCCAGTTTGCTCTGCCGTTTTCTCGACCCCAGTCCAGCATATAGCTCACATCTGCTGCACACGCATCATGTGTGTTGGGGGTGTTTGTGTCTCTGTCTTCATCAGCAGACAAGCAGAGAGAGCAGAGACAAGCCTCAGTTATTTCTTACCATGCTGGGTTCTAGATCACAATGAATTATGGCAGCCTCTGGGTCTGCCCAGGAAACTCTCATTATTCCTACAGCAAATCAATGAACCCAGGCCTTCTGATTTCCACTTTTGTCTTCTACCATTCACCTCCTTGAGTCTCCCTAAAGTGTCCTTGAGCATCTCGGGATCTACCTTTTTCTGTCTCCTCATTCTTTCAGGAAAATTTGCTGGAGGGGAGAGCAGAAAGAGTGTTCCTATATCAACTCACCTCTAAAGAATGCCACAGGGTGGCTGCTTGATGATTTTACAATCAAGGTTTATTTTGTCCTTCTTTAATTTGGGACACTTTAGACATTTGTCCTGGAAGCTATTTGTCTTGATTTACATAGTGTGCATCACCTTTAAGAATCAAAACCTCTGCAAAAACAAAGATTTCCACTTTTTGTCTATGCTTTCTTTTACGATTTACCTCTCTCACCAGCAGGTGGCGGTATAACACAAGCAATAGCCTGAACAAGCTGGGGTTTGGACTATTTTAGACTCGAGCATCACAGCAACAGGGGTCTCTTTCTAGGTTAGATTTCTACAGTGATTCTAACAAAGGTAGGGCCTCTCCAAGGTTTGATCCATCAGTCATCTCAGTACTGCCAATCATCCTCAGATACTTCCTTAGGTAGGAGCATTTAACCCTGGCTATATAAGTATTCTATTATATTCAGCTCTGGAAAATATAAAATAAAAGAACTTTAGGAAAAAATTCTCTTTAACTATTTTAGCATATGCATTAGTCTTAATGAATTTTTGTAGCTATATTAGATTCCCTATGTTTTGGTAGGTAAGGTGACATTATTTGGGCTGTAGCTGTGACTTCAGTTGAGAAGTCTTGTCTTTCTGTGGAATTCATTTGAATGTGTGCGAGTTCTAGAAAACTTATGTATAACAAAAGTAAGTATGTATATTTATTGGATCATGTGTCTTTCAGAGAATTATTTCAGCTGCCCAGAGTTTCAGTTTATTTTATAAACTTAGCACCGTATATAGAATTAGATTTTTAAAATTTAGTTTTTAAGATTTTGTTTAGTTATCCATAACTTCTAGGGAATTTTTAAAATAAAACTGAAAGGGAATATTCATCAAACCAAGAAGAATCATATGTTAAGGAGCTAAGAACTAGTGTTCAGAGTGTGCTTAGGTGAAGTTTTGGACGCCAAGAATGAAAGATTAGAGGCACATGAGCGTGTTGGAAATCTATTACTTAAAGGGCATGTCTATTATTTACTATTCTCCAAAAAGGTGAAGAATAGAAAATTGCTCAATGGTGATTTATAAAACTCATTATTTATGGTGTTCCAATTCACTTGATATAAATATACATCTGAATGTCTTTAGTGTATTTTCTCATTCTGGACGCAAAAAAAAAAATCTACCTATTGTGGATGTAGCCCCTGTATCTCCATTATATTTTAACACATATTTTAACATGCATTTCCATTGTGGGTCAAAAAGTAGGCAACAGGCACCAGAGCCTGAGTAGCAGTGAGGTCCCAGGGGATGAGTAGGAGGGCATATCTAGCACAGAGCATCCCTGCAAATGCCAACTCTTCACCCATGTCTTCAAACAAACATGCTTACTCAGTGTCTCTGTCAGCAGTCACAGTGTGAAGTGGTAAAGGCCGAGCCAGCAAACAGGCAGACATGCTCTCTGCTGACATCCCTGTGGACCAAGCGCTCACTTGCTCTCTCTCTCTCTCTCTCTCTCTCTCTCTCTCTCTCTCTCTCTCACACACACACACACACACACACACATTCTTCTTGCAATACTACATTTAGATGGATGGTAAATGTCTTTGCATTCATCTCCTATTTTGTAACTTTTCTGGGTTCCATGTCATGCACATACAGAGGGAGCACCATGTGATGATGGAGGATTACAGTGACTCATCTACAAGCTGAAGAACACAGGAGGCTACCAGAAGCCAGCAGAGAGATTTTGACCAACAAAACGCAGCTTATTAGAATGAATGGGTGGTGTGGTGTGTTTAGCCAGCCTGGGGCATGAGGATAGGCCTTCCAGATCAGCCTGCATCTGTGTGGAGGAGAGCCAAATGTTCTTGCATTTTTGGGGAAGGACAAGTGGTAGACAGATGAGAGTTAAAATCTAGGGGTAACCATAACGTAGGGTAGAAAAGGGCACGTCTCTGAGATTTGAGGCTGGACAGACCAAAGCCAGGGATCAGTTAGACCATGCAACGGGGTCTCCAGGACCAGCACTTAGCAAGAGCTTAGAACTCAGATGAGGTGAATCCGAGGAAGGGTGGCTATAACATGCCAAGAGACCAGACAGAGACATGATGACTAAGGTAAGGGTCTAGTGAGAACAAAACCTCTTTTTAAAGATCTGCTACATTCAGTCTGAATCCAGCAGAAGCCAGCTGAGAAAGAAAACCTCAGATGACCCCTCTCCCCTATCGTTACTCTTCCAGTATCAATACACTATCTCGGAGAGGAGACTGGAAGAAACTTGTGCTGAGTAACTTGGAAAGGAAAACAATCCTGATATTTGATTTTTGAATGGACTGACTTTGAATTGAAATTGACTGAGAATTTACCTGTAAGAGACTGAGTTTGAGATCAAAAGGAATTTACTTGGGAGACCCAGGGTTCAGTGCTGCCAGGAAAGAGGGCCTGTGCTCGGATCCACTGTGGATGTTCCCCTCCCCACAGGATGCGCAGTCCTTGGGACCGAAGGGATGTGCCCACTAGCGACTGCACATTTCTTGTAAACTGGGCCCTTGAGTTTGCATTATTCTCTAAGCCAATGATTCTGAGCCTGCTTCTAAGGCCTTCAGCACTCTCCGATTCTCTTTCCTGGGGCTCCCCTCCAGTGGCTTGGAGTTTATATCAGAGGGCTGAGGGGTGGCCAAAGAATGGCTATTTTGTGGACAGAGCAGGACATGTGGGCCTCCATGTCCATCTGCCCATGCCCATGGGCTATTGAGGGCAGACAGAATAAGTGGGGAGAGAGAGGGATCGGCCATGGCGGGCACGTCGGCACACACTGCCAGAACCAGCTATGGAGCTTCAAGGATGAGTTCTACACAGAAACTGGCCTTCCAGGTTAATTTGAAGGCATATTTATCAAGGTAAGAGGAGAGAACAAAATTCAGTAGTTTGCTAGTTTGATTAATAACTTCTAAATGCTCAGACATAGCCACCTGGGCCCACATTGGCACTCTTGCCCTGGGCCCTGTGTGTGCTGGAAGCAGCAGCTCTGGGGCTCCACTGAGTTGAGTCATAAGGGAGGTTCCCTGTGTGTGCATTTGTGTTGAGACTGTGTGTTTGAAAACGGTAATACATCCTAGGGTTCTGTCTATGAGGTGATGTCTATTACTGTACAAAGGTAAAATTTAATTTTTGGAGCTGTGTTAAGCAAAGGGAAAGTACTGATCAAGTGTGCTCTCTTCTCTAACTTTTAAACTTGTGAAGTGGGGAGGGTCGGGTGGTGGGAAATATCACTGGCTCCACACCAACACCCTGTCAACACAGACCCCAACTTTCTCTGGCTGGCCACTGCCTTTCCCCTCCATTGCTGTCTTCTCCTCACATGCTCTTCAGACCTGCTTCCTCTTTTCTGGCTTATCGGATAGTCCTTCCTCTCATTTGTATTCCTAACCAGGCCTTTGTGGCTCAGTTTCTCCTCCGTGCACCACTTCTGGAAGACCTGGGTGAGTCCCCCTCTGAGCTGACTGCAGCTGGGGGAACCCTCTGGCCTTGGGGATCTCCTGCCCCTCTGCCTGGCTCCACTGATTCCGCAAGCAAGATCTGCACCCAGTTCACTCTCTTCATCTCCCTGTCTAGTTCCTACTGATGGAAGAACAAGCCAAGATGCAGGAGGAAAACAACGAACATCTTGGTGTTGCCAGAGTTCCATAACTGAAGATACTTTGATCTGGAAGGTGCCCTTGAGGTCACTTTGGGGTCAGACACTGCAGCCTGGAGATGCAGGGCCTCCATGGCCCAGCCAGCACAAGGTTGTCCATCCTGATTGATGGCTTGGGCCTTTGCCTTCCCAGTGAATTAGACCGTGTAATCTCCCTCCTTCAAGAATTGACTTTGTCCAATTTTTATGGACACTCCAAGAAATAACAATAGATATTTCTTTTCTCATTAATGTATTTCTAGATGGATCTACCCTAAGAAACATTAGACCAAAAAAAGTTCTTGTTCCTGCCATTTGGCACTATAACCATTGATTGAGCACCTTCTTGGAAGGAGGGAATGGGGATCTTGGCTAAAACCAGTGCCTCTGAGGATGTGGCCTCACTGTAGATCCTGCTCCAGGACCCTGCGTGACTGGGGTTTGTGCCCTTCTGAAAAAGGCCCCAGAGAGCTCCCGTGCCCCTTCTGCCAGGTGAGGATGCAGCAGGAAGACAGCTGTCTATGAACCAGGAAGCGGGCTCCCAACGGACACTAAATCTGCCAGCACCTTGACTTTGGACTTCCCAGTTTCCAGAACTGTGAGAACTAAATTTCCGTTGTTTCTAAACCACCCATTATACAGTATTTTGTTATAGCAGCCTGAACAGACAGATACTCATCCTCACCCACATGTGTCCTGGAACAAAGACCGCCCACCTCAGAAGACATCAGCATAGACTCAAAGTGAGGCTCTATCTCTTTCTTGCTATTATTCATAGCTACCCACTTTCTTTGAAAAATAACTTAAAGAGATTTACAAGCAAAATTTATACAGTGATGTATCACTTAATGACAGGAAGATATGTTGAGAATTGGGTCATTGGGCAACTTTTTCCCGGAGCAAACACCACAGAGCGCACTCACACAAACCTGGATGGCACAGTCCACTCCTCACCTAGGCTGTACGGCGCAGCCTGTTGCTCCTATGCTACGAGCCTGTGCAGCATGTCACTGCACCGAATACTGGAGGCCATTGCAACACAGTGATAAGTGTTTGTGAACATAAACATATCTGAACATAGAAAAGGTATAGTAAAAATACACATATCAGTAACAGTTGCTTATTATCAAGAATTATGTAATCATACAAGGGGGGGCAAAAAACCCTGGAATTTATTTATAAAAATTGTATATTATTTATTCTTACATGTTTAAACTTCAGTCACCTTCAAAGTACACCCCATTTGATACAATACACCTACTGAGACATTTTTTCCACTGCTCAAAAACAGTTTTTGAACTCATAGATTTTGATGCCTTTTAGTGCTTCTGCTGGTTTTGATTTCACCTCTTCCACATTGGCAAAATGTTTCCCTTTGAGGATTTTTTCCATTTGGGAAACAAAACAATGTTGCTTAGGGCAAGACTGGGTGAATAGGGAGGGTGGGGCATGGGAGTCATGCCATTTTTTTGTCAAAAACTACTAAACACTCAGCATGGTGTAGGCAGGTGCTCTTGTAAATCACCCATCATGACATGGGCAAACGTGTTGAAAGAGTCTTCAAAAAAATTCACTGAAGCTGAATGCAGCCTCTCACAACAACACCAGCTGATACACTGATATACATGGGTTCCTAGAACACTCACCCAGCAGGGGAAACCTGTGCTGAAAGGGGCCCATTCTCCACTGGAAGACAACTCCAGTTTTTATTTGTGTCCCCCCTTGTAAGTGCTACATTTTTATGGCAATAGGTTTTTTATGCCAGAATTACCACAAACACATGTATAACACATTTAGACAGTGACGATGTCACTAAGTGATAAGACTTTTCAGCTCTGTTATAATTTTATGAGACCATTACATATATGGTGCATCATTGACCAAAATGTTGTTATGTGGTACATGATTGTGTTATTTTCATATATATATATATAATGATAACACAATCCTCATCATTGTAATTATCATAATAACATAAAATACCAATATAATAATAATGATAATATGAAATATAATTATATCTACCTCTGTGGCAGAGACATTGGGGACCGGAGACTGTCAACTGGCCCACAGTCCAGCCCTTTGGGTCCTGTCATAAGCCTTTCTGTCCTCTGCCTGCTCAGGTCGAGCCTCGCCTCGGCACCACCAGACCACTGCCTGCTGATTCCTGGATGCAAACTGGAGTTTTTATCATTTCTCCTAATACATACTTTCAAGGCTGCATCAGACCAGCCCCATGTACAGTTTAGGTTTCATACTTGGACTTCCAGAGCTGCACACGTTCTCCAAGCTTGCTATACTTCTCCACCCTCCAGTTCTAAGGTCATGACCTCACCAAGTCCACTGGCCCATTGCAGCCCTACCTTCACTGTGGCCTTTCGGGCGACTCCCTCGCAGCCCACCAACCCCACTGGGTTTCAGCTGGTGTCTGCAAACAGACATCACTAGATTCTTATCACATTTTGGTGTTCGTTAGAAATAGACAGAACTGAAAGATCAATACCATTACCTAATTAAGAACTAGCTTTCTTTGTTAAAGATACTGTTATCTCCTGAATTGTGGTCTTAAAAATGTTTTGGATTGTTAATTTAATGTAAATGATTCCAGGAAAGCCTTTTGCTACCCGATGGTTGTTTCGAAAACATTCCTTTATCATCTCCCTTCTACATGAAGAATATAGGCTTTCTGAAGTTTGGTCTAATGCACAGTTCTTTTTCTTTATTCTCTCACACCCCCTTCAAGAAGCTCCACTGTATTCAAATCCGTCTGTGGTGAAACCCTACACACACCGTGCTTTGTAAGTACGGTACTGAGCCAGAGTAGTTTTCTCGGCTGGTAGCTTTTTCTGAAAGACTGTTACCTCTTCTTTAAATACACCTCACCTTCTTGGACCATTTCCACTCCTGAACTTGATAGTTATTTCGTTCATTCAGTAAATACGTATTGAGTGCCTGTTATGTGCAGGTACTAGGTACTAGTGATTCAGTGCTGAATAAAGTGAATAAGCCAGTCTTCCCTGATTGTATGGAGTTTCCGTTCTAGTATCAATGCTGGCAATGATTAGAGGGAAGTAAAAGGGAGTTGACTGGAGAAGGGAAGGAAAGAGGAAAGCAGAGCTGGAGTAGGAACTTTAGCAATGGAGCCTCAGGTAAGGAAACAAAGCCGAATACTTCCTTCTCTGCTGGCAAGGAAGGTGTAAGTTGGCGAATGGCCGAGAATTCTGTTAAATTCTGCTGTGCTCCAGTATGGTGTGGTTAGAGGCAGAATAAGGGTTGCTGAACCATGGGTACGAGAAAGGGGAGCGGTGACAATATTTACCTGGGATCATAGATGTGTCCTCTGTAGCTAAATACAAGCAGAACTTTGATGAAAGAAGGCTGAGGAGTCAGAAACAGGAGCTCTGGACATGGTGTGATGATATTCCAGGGCACAGAACCCCAAAACCAGTCCAGAGGGAATGTAGGTAGACTTCTGAGGGGTGGGGGAGGAACATAGCAAACAGTCATTGTACTTGTGATAGAAAGATGGACTCAGAACATATTTGTGGGATGCATAGCAAAGTGGTTAAAGGTTGAAAGAACAGGGACACAAGAATTCATCACTCCAAGTTTGTGAACTTCACAAGTCTTTAATACATAGGCAGCCATTGCCAAGTCTGAAGTGGTATAGGTCTATCAATAACTATTGAATGGCACTGGAGGTCTAGAGGTGACTGACGGATGTTGCCCAGAGGGGCTTGGGGTGAAGAATTCAGTACTAGCCTGGCTCTGGAGGAGCTGGCAAACCTGGTAGCAGTGAATCAAGATCAGGAATGAGAGTCAGAAGTCCAAGGTTGAAGAGAAGATGTTATCAAAGAAACAAGGATGGGGGCAGTTAGAACAAAAGTCACAGTAAGGGTGTTCTAGGGTTCTACCTAGACCACAGTCCTGGATGATGGGCAGACAGGGATAAAATTCTATCTCAGGACAAAGGACTAGGTCTTACCTCCTTTTGAAATAGCATAACCTACCAGGTCTCCTGGGATGGGGTGACCCTTAAAGGCAGTGGGGGCAGAAACAAGAGGTTTGACAGTCCAAACACAGGGTCAGAAATCAAAAAGAGGATGCCTTGAAGCAGAGCTGTCCCAGGAACTCAGAGATCTTGAAAGAACAAGGCAAAGGAAAGACGAGCAGGACAGCACCAGCAGAATGATGGCAGTGACTGTTAACTTAGGGATTAATTTTGTTAATGTGACTCTGGATGCTAAAAAAAAGGAGAAAGCAATTGGGAGCACCTTGCCCACTGGGCGAAGGAGGAAAGGAATAGTCGTTTTGGGGGAATATATACCAAGGGAAAAATATTCTCACAACCCCTGGGTGAAAATTGTTAATCAGATGGTCATTCCCCCAGAAAGCCAAAGAGTGTGGCCAGCCAGCAATGGGGAGTGGTCTTCAAAGGGTAGAGATGGGTAACTAACAAGTTTGCTTGGGAACATCTCTGCCTGTGATGCACTGTTAAACTCAAAAAGAAATCTTCAATGGAGTTTTGTTTTGGGCTTTTGAGGGAGGTTGGTTTTATTCAATGTTTTGATTAGTTTTTAAGACCCTTGAGCCATTTCTGTTATTCTCACCCTCTGTAGATTAGAACAGCATTTAGAAATTTGACAGGATTTTTCCCTAAACATTTTGTCCTTTTACAGTTGTCAAATATTGAATTAGATCTTGTTATAAACAGACTAGAAGCTGGCATTGTTGATGTTTCCCTTCATTAGGGAGAAACTAAAAGCTGACATTTCAACCTATCAGCTCTAGTTTGGTCTACCAATAAGAACAACAGTAGGGAGAATGAGGCAATCTGTTTCCTTTCCTGATCTCATTATAAACTCACTAGTGAAATATTAATTGATAAAACTACTTCACTTAATGGGTGTCTAAGCTTCTCTTCAAAAGTAGAGGAAGAGAAAAGTATTGATTAACTCTAGGATTTAAAGTTTGAATGCTTAAAAGAAGGCATTGATTTGAATCTAATGAGATTATTGATTAACCCTAAGATTTGATATCAGAATGAGTGAATGAAGATGTTGATTGGAGTCTTGATTTTGTCTCTTTAATTTCTTTGATTCTCACTTTTGTTATTTGCAAAGTTGGAAAAATAACAATAGCTACTTTACCTACGTCAAAAGATTATTACCAGAGGTCACAGAGATAGTGCAATGATGTGCTTTCCATAATGTGGAGCACTAGACAAATAGGATTGATGAGATTGGATATTTGGTTAGATTAATTGAGAGACTTCTGGAATCATGTGAAGTTGAGGCGAGATCTGTGGTTGAGATTTTGGAGAGCTAAAGTCCAAGTTCACTCTCCTGGAACTCATCACTAGACTAAATCAATGAATATAGTTTCTAACATAATGACCTCAAAAATTTGAGACTACATTTTCAAAACCTTAATTGTAGAGAATGATCTGGTTGGAGATTGAGGTAGATCATACTGTGTTAATTTGGGGGCATGAATTTGACCTTCTAAGGAAAGGAAGGAAAAGTTTGGAAACAACTGCTTGAAGATTGCAGCAAAATTTGTAAGAACAATGGTGTAGTTTGAGTAGTAGAGTATAAACAAAGTCCTCCTACCCTACCAAACTCATACTCGAAGCTTTAGGGGTGGCCCAATAGGGCTGAACAGAAAAAAAGAGAAGATGAGCAATGCTCAGTTCAACTGAGAAGACCTTTAAAGTGACCCTTTCTCTTTGCATCCTAGATCACATTCATAGTTTGACCAGGCTCCATTTCCATGGGGAGTCACTTTCATTCCTTACTAATTCTGATTAAATTCAGAATGACCAATATTAGGTCAAAATCTATGGAGAAAAAGTTTTGAGTAAGAGATTATCTTAAGTTTGAAGTTCTGAGTAAGCAAAGGTACAGTTCAATCTCCATCAGAATTTTCAGTATTATTAATTTCATAGACTTGAGACAAATATTAAATGAGTCCGCAATATAAGCAGATTTCCTAGCCCTATGCCGGCCTCATAGTAGCAGACATTTAACAACTCTTCCTTTTCTCCCCACTACCGTGGTGTGGAAGAAAGATTGCTACACAGAATGGTGAGACAGCAACCGCAGATTCTAGGGGGAGCTGTTAAATTAATTAATTGTGACTCTGGGTAAGTCATTACTCTGTAGTAAAGATTTGAATTGTCTCCAAAGTTTCTCCTTGCTTGATAAGCTTAAAGACTGTTTGCACATTTTTTTCTCAATTCAATTTTATTGTAAGCTCAAATTTAGCATAACTTTATATCTGTTACCCAAGAGGCACTGACTTTCCTATGGTGTTGGCCATACTCCTGTGTAGAAAAGAGAGCAAGTTCCAAGGAATCTATCTGCTCTCTGTCCCTTGAGAGAACAAGAGGAGACACTGGAAGGCATTCTACTTCCCTGTAACAGTGACACAATTCTCAGTAACAGAGAGGTTGAATTTTATCCATTTTTGCATGGGCTGTGTTTCACACTTCTGGGTTGCAGAATCAGCCCATAAGGGTTCTACATATGGCCCTTAGACCCTCAGGGGATCTTTGATTTTTGAGGTGCCAACCTTTAGGTGCCTTACAACAGGTCATGGATGTTGCTATCCCTGTCCTAGGATGTTTCTGGGCTAGGTAACTGGCCTAGAGGAGGAGTCACTGAATCCAACCTGATGTGTCTGTGGACACAGGGGTTTCTGGGGGGAATAAATGCGCATTTGTAGCCTATGAGGTCCATGCCCCCAAGGGTAGATATATTCATTTCTAAAATTTTGGAAATCGGTTGGTGTTATATAGAAATTGAAAATAGAGAATGTCAGTCCTCACCAATGGTTATGTGCACAAATTCTATCCATGATGATCAAAACTCTCAGATTTAGAAGTCTTGAGGAAGTATGAAGATCTGTCTGAGGAAGATTGTGACAAAATAAAAGTAATTTCCCTACAATTCAAAGACAGGATAGGGGTGAATTCTGAAAAACGCAGTGAGCCTGCAGAATTGAATGGGCTGCTGAATGACTGTACCTGGCAAAAGGGAGCATGATCTCTAGCAACAAGTACAAATTCCCTAGAAATGAACTTTATTTTTATGGTTGGCAGACTCATGTATTAAGGCCTGAGTACTGGATATATTGGATGGACCATTTCACACTGTCCATGTGAACCAGTTGGGCAAACATGGATGAGATTGCCCATGGATTGAGTAGTCGAGAGAATTTACATAGGTTGAACAATTACATGGGCTTTCATGCTCTTTCACAGGATTCTGGAGGACCTGGAAGATATGAAGATAGAACTAGAGATACTTAGCAAGAGAAAAGGTGGTGTTTTTGTTTTCCCCCTTTCTTGGGAGGGATAGGCATAATAGCTGTTTTCATATTTTTTACAGCTTTGTCATCATAGGGGAATTAGACATTCCCATGTCTCAAACATGAAAATTTGAGACTGAGGAGACAAATTTTTCTTAATACAAGAGAAAAGATTTCTCTGTGACTTAGCCTAATGAAACACTGTCTTTTGAGGTAGCAAATGTTACATCCTGATGAATTTAAGAAGATGCTGATCATCTCTTAGACATTATTTGGTGTTTGCTTACATGAAAAGAAAGTTGGACAAAGGAACTTCTTCTGTCCTTTCTAAACGTTTAGATACTGAGATAATGTTGGAGAAGTTAGTGGTCAGAATGCAAATGAATATCTTCCCCTTTGTCATCACAACTGAAGGAGCATAACAGGTTTTGTCACCCAGAAAAGACTTGCATTCCCCAGTGCTCTGCATGAGAGACAGACTGGGGCTAAGGAAACCTTCTAAAAACCACGAATAACAAGAATTTCCTAAAAGCATTACATTGTAAAATAAGCCACCAGAAAAGGAGAATATTTTGTTTTTTTAAAAAGACAACAGTTATCAAATGGACACAGTCCAATCAGAATTGTGTCTGCCATGTGATAACTTGAACTATGAATATTGAGTTTTCTCTCATTTTCTAGGAGCAGTCTGTCTGAAAACTAGAGCCCTTTGCAAATAGAAGTAATTCTTTTCTCCTGTTCAAAGTTATCTATGAGTTTTCCTTTTCCTTCCTAGTTCAGAGTGATGAAGGTTTTGATTCCCAGTTAAAAATTTAGTACACTTTGAGCTCTGTTAATGAGTTATAATGAGAAGTACAATCTATATCACGACCGAGGATCATATATGCATTGTAAATGAAATCAAATATTGAGAAGTAATACTTACACAATAGTACAATACTTTGAAACTTTCAACTCAATAATGAAATACGGTCCATGCCCCACTAATTTCACAGGCTTTGCGGGGTGAAAAACACTACTGTAGTCAATAGTTACAGTCACTGAAACACTCAGGTAATGGTGGAATTAATGAGAGAATGCAGATCTTGTCACTTAGGACATCTGACCAGCTCGCTGCAGAAAGGTAATGTTTGCACAATTGCATGAAAAGTCCTGGGGTTTGCAGCACATTTCTATGTTCCTTGTGAGTTCCTTTCTTCCTATCTTTTCAGCCTCCTCTTCCCCTCCTCCCAGAGAAAACTGTACACCCTTTAAAGCAGCCACTTGAAACATTAAATGCTGTGAGAGATAAATAGATAGACTGCATTCCTTCTGTGTATCTTAAAGCTTTACATCTACAGAAGCAAGTTTTAGCCTAAAGCGGATCTGTTTATGAGCACATGCAGGTGACTGCTGATAATGGAATTGCTTATATATCGCTCAGAGGTGTTTGGGTAACCATTATTTTATTATCAGGAAGGCGAAAGCAGTTTGAACATCAAAGTGGACACCTCCAAGAAGCTACATTTATTATAAAAGGCTAAAGTGTCCACATTCATAGGAATCAAAGGGACTTAAAACAGAAAGGCAGTCGGATTCAAAGACGAATGCAATTCTGGAGAGGACAGCAACCACCTAAGTAGGTGACAGGAACAAGAGGTAATTTCATTCTGCAAAGTACCAATTCTGCCAGCCTCTGGGGTGGCAAGGTACCTGATATTGTGATAGCCACAACTAGGGTCTGCCTGACAAACATTCCAACTGTCAGTGCAGGGGCTGAGAATACTTTTAAAATGTTCACCATTTGAAATCTCCTTGAGAGTGTTCTCTGAACCCTTTCTGCAGAAAGCAGGAGCTACTCTTAGAAGGACATTGTCATTCAGTCCCGCTGCAGTATTTGAAAAGCCATCCTGGATGAATTCTAGCCCTTAACACATAGCAACCCCAGAAAGCAACAACAAAGCTATGGCTATTCTGTCCGCCGCCACCTAATAACAGTTCTGCTGTATGTGAGGACCTTTTGTGTCTTCCCCCAATCTGGCTCTGAATCCTCCCATCAGCCCCTTTGCCAGGAAGATACTCTGAAGAGTATCTCTCCGCTGGGCTGGTTTCAAGTGTTTAATAGAAACTCTTCCACTTAGATCACTAAACTTTTCTAATAGTTTCAAATATCCTTGAAATCTTGGCCAGAGCATTTGGAAAAGTAACAAAGGGCCTTCCTATTTCTTCTTAAAAACTCTCCAGCAATTTGAGAGTCTGAAGAGGCCTACCCTCAGACATTTTATGTGCTTAAAGAGATTACTTCATGTTATTTTTATAAAAGAAGATTTCTATCCCTTTTTATCAGGCTAATGTCTTCTGAAATTCCCTTTGCTTTCCCAACAGTTTATCTTTCTAGAGACTAGAGTTGGAGAAAATATTTTCCTGGTGTTTGTCAAATGGTGATTGTAGTTTAAAGTGTTACTGCTGCAGAAGTGGTTTTGTACCTGGAAGCGTATCTACGGAAAACTTTTATAGCCCATGTTATTAATGAAAAGACACTACTGATTGTAATGCTTTTAAAACAGACTCTTAGAGAATGTGCAAAGCTTTGGTCACATTTTTCTTGCACTAAGAGTAATAGGTCAATAGTTCTAAAATTATAAATATTTTAATGAGGCCAAAAGGTATAGTAATAAGGATGAGATAACAGTATGCTTTGGGCAATCTGCGGGCTAACTTTTGGAAAAAGTTCACTAATCATTTAGAGTTCTAATAGTTTGTCAAAATAAGCTCTATTTTGTGCTGTTTTCTTTTTCTTGATATGCACCAATTTTCACATCCACATTTAAAAAAAGAATTTAGCTTCATAGAAATCAATAGATTACTGTTAATTCTTATCTATGTAGGGCTTCAATTAGTGGCAGGGTTATCAAAGACTATTTACTCTGGATACATCATTTTGATTGATCTCCCCAAAGTAAGGCAGGAGACCACTTACTCAGGAGCACTGCTTTCCTCATAAAGGGGCAATTTTCAACAGGGTGAGAACACAGGATTAAATACCGTTTCATATTTTATATCATTCCCCCCACCCAAGAAGAGTGAAGTAGTTAATTTAAATAACCTTCTAGGGAAAAGTGAAAAGAATAGAGAGAACTGAACTTAAGAAGAAAACACCTAAGAGAATATCAAAAGGAGACTATACGTTCCTTCACCATGCATTTCCGGTAACTCTGCATTTCCCTGATACTCACATCTGTACACTCTCTCACACTTGACAAAGGTCGAGAAGGGTGACCCATGCACCTAGTGCCACCTGTAACTTTTCTATAGCATGTATGTCTGCCCTTTCTCAAGGCTTTGCAATTGTTGCCACCTGTTTTATCCCATTTTATTAGAGATAATTTTTCTCATGGGTCCCAAGTTGACACCCTGTAATGAGTTCCCTGCCCTCTCTCCCTTGGCCCCTCCCTCAGCTGCTACTCACTCAAAAGGGTCGCTGGGATCTGCCCTCTGGAGCTCTGGAGGGATGGGGATTCTTTTGTAGTACATTTCCCAGTCGAAGGCGCCTCGCATGGCGTCCCCAGCTTGCGCCTCATACCCAAAGTGATTGTGGTCAATGACATCGATCATGGGGCACACGATGGTTTTGTGGTTTAGTGCAATTTGGTCTGAAAAATGAAAGCACAAAATAGGAAATGACATGCCTGCCTAGGTCATCTATCATTTTTTCAGCAAAGAGAAGCCTGCAGGTCCCTCCTAATGCCTGATGCTTGCACCCTGGTTTGAATGCAGTCCGTTTGAACACTGGACTCATTGTGATGGGACAGTGATTAGGCAATATTAGTGAGTTGCTTTTTTCTTTTAAGAAAGTTATGTCCCAGGGAGACTTGCAGAAGTCCATTTAGCTTTACCTCTGTCACATTTCTGCTCTGACCTGTCCCCAATCTGTCATTCTATAGTGCATCCAACATGTGTGGGATATAAACAGTAACTTGTGCTCTTTCAAGCATACAGTTACAGCCTGCTGAGAAAATACTGGCCTGCTTTCTGGAGGTTCCAAAATGTAAATATTTAACTTGATGGCTTTTTCAGGACCTAATCTTACAGTGGCTATTGTCCCTAAATGCTGACAGTTCATATACAGAATTCCTTGCTCTCAGGCTTACAGAGATTTTGCCAAGTCCTATCTTGTTACTGTTTTTTTAATTTTTATATAGACTCTGTTTACTAAGGCTATACATTTTCATCTTCTCTCATCATATCCAAAAATATGTTAGATGGCCTGATACTACTGCTACCATTCCTGCTACTATGAAATTCTTGAGCAACTAGTAAGGGATTTGAGTTCATGCTTTATCTAATTCTTCTTAGCAATGCTGTAAAGTGGCTATTACTATCATTTCCAATTTACATATCAGAGGGAGCTTGACCTCAGAGAAACTGAATGACTTGTCAGAGGTCACTTATCGTTTGAGAGCAAGAACCAGGCTACAACTGCTGCCTAGTGATCCCACTCTGAACTCTGGGGTCTTTCCTGTTTGCCATCCTGCTTCTCATGCAGCAGAAAGGTGACATCTTCCTCAGTTCCAGCTCCTTTCTTTTCCATGTAGATTTTATTATCATGAGACATTAACAGCTGGTGCAGGGAGCTGGCATTTGCCTACTTTGCTCACCTAGTACAGCTACATGCCAAGTATTTTCTTCCCAAGAATGTGATTTAATCAAGATTTATTATAACAAACTAATACTGTCTGACAGGCAGAACTTTTAAGTTTGACCATCTGTTTTCTGGTTATGTGGGAGACCTGATGTGGCACGTGGAATAAAATACATTGAAATATCTTTTTAAAAATCATACTGTTTAGAATTAATGAGGCCTGGCTATCTCAGGGTCATGATTTTAATGACACTGATAAGCCAGGGTGTGGAAACCACAGAATCCTTTGAAAGATCTCCCCTCCACATCTGCATGACTTTTCACTTATTCATTTGTTCGTCTGTTCATTCATTCAAACTCGGCAACTATTTCTTAAAGAGAGATTATTTGCCTGTCACTTTTCTAGGTTTTGAGAATATAGCCGTCAATAATAACCACAAAAATCCATGTCTTCAGGAGTGGAACAAAGAAATCAATATACATAATAAATAACTGAATTATATTGTGTGCTAGAAGGTGGTAAACGTGATGGAAAGAAAATAAAACAGGGTAAGGGGAATATGGAATGCTGACATGTGGAAAGGGTTACAATTTTAGATGGCATGGTCTCAGTGAGCCTGGGGGTCACCTTCATCTTATTTTAGCTAATTAGGAGACAGAGAGAACCCCTAGCACTATATCAAGTTAATCTTCACCAAGGGCTGTGAGCACCCATTTGCACCTGGGAAAGCCTTATAATGAACTTTAATCTTTATCTGAATGGTACTCCCCCATACAAGTCTTTGACAGAGGAGACTATCACTGCTTTGTCCAAAATATTTCTCCTATCACCACTGCAGGTATTTTAGTATTAAGGTTTCGTGACTTTCTTCAGTCAAATTCAGAATCAGGTTGATTTACAAGTTCCTTGACCAGCAAGGAGTCCCAAGGTGACCCAAAGAGAATGAGTCTGTTAAATTAACTGTCAACTTTCCCTTCAAATTTCCTTTCAGCTCTCATCCGGCTGTACTAGCTTAGAGTGAAAGCAGCATGACTAATTTTTCATCTAAGACTTATGCCTACATTTCAATTTCCAGGGATCAAACAAACGGACTCTTAATGGGAAATTGAAATTCAGGTATAATCCCAAGGTGAAAAATGAACCAAGGATCTGTGTGACTCCGCCTGGTTTTTCATTTTGGATGATGTGTCAGGACACTGATAAAGGAAAATAAAAAAAGATAGTGATCCTGAGCTGGAATCATTTCTTATCCATCAGGCCTCCAGGAAATGAAATGCTTTAATGAGAAAAAGTGAGTTTTTTTTCCTCTTCTTTTTTCCCCTCTTTTTTTTTTTTTTCCTGGTTAGATTCATAAGAACAATGAGAGGCTTGGTAACTGACATTTAGGGATTGCTCTGATTCATAAAGAAGTTAGGTCCTTTGCTGACTTGAGTATTCAACACCATGTGGATCAAATTCAGTTTGGGGAATCTCACCGTTACTGATGAAACTCTAAATTGCTATGTCCTTGGACAGGGTTTTTTTTTTAATGAAAAGCCCAGAGGAGTGTGTGGCTGCTGGAGTACTGAAACGTTCCCCTTGATTAGGACGGCCGGGCAGTCATCCGTGTAGGAGTGTGTGGATCAGACGGACGATGTGGGTGGGCTGTTAGTTGGTTGTCTCCTATTCTTAATCCTGTATAGTTGCGGTTGGTTTTTTCTCCCATGTCTTTTACTAATGGCTCTTCGCTGGTCCTAGCTGAAATCCTGCCCGGTAGCCAACAGCAAATCACTCTTTCTGAGGCAGCTATTGTGAAGGCAGTTGTTACTGGTTTTAGCTCCAAAGTCAGGGATATATTCACAATGAAAGTTGAATTAGTGAAATCTGGAAAAATAGGAAGGAGTACAATGCGTGCCCAGCAGCAATTTTTAGAAACACCTTTTTTTTTTTTCCAGGCTTACAATTTGTTTCTTATCTGCTACTGGATTTTTTATCTGAAATTTAGAAAGATAGTCAAGCTCAAACTGAGCCACACATGAGTTCCCTACCTCGAAGGACTTCTAGTTTTTGTCTCATTTCTAACAGTTCAAGTGTGCTGTGACAGAGAGACTCTCTTTTCCTCCTTGTCATCATATTGTGAGGAGTCAAGAGGTATCATCTGGATAGCAGTTCAGAGTGTTCCAGGGGGTTCTACTGAAACATGGGGCATTACATATTTAGGGATCCAGGCTGGTACCAGAAGTGGGAAGTGCTGGTATTATAAGTCCTTTAAAATGTCAGGGGACTTACAATTCAACTGTGTTCTGGGGTTGAATAATTTTCTTTCCTCCTATATTAATAATCCTGTAATAAATGCTAAACTATGTATGTGTGTGGAGGTATGTGTGTGAATTTTAATCTTACTGTGGTTAGAGGTAGTATTTTTTCATGCTTTTTTTCTTTTAGCATTTACCCAGTGGATACAACTGCAATCAAAGAGCACATCTAAGAATAAATGAAACCTTTTCAGACCTTAAGATAGATCGCAGATGGTATTATCTACAAATGTCAACTTTAATGCAGTTTTCTAGTTACCTATTTGTCCTCAGCAGGGGTTAAGGCAGAATTCAAAGTTCCCACCTCACAAATAGAAGCGGGGGAGGTCTCTAGCCTTTGTTGATTGCAAACTAAGTAGAAGCAAACCACACAGTCCCTGTGAAAGAGGGAAAATCCCGCCGCCCTCCTGATCCCAGGAGGCTGCTGTGAAGTCGTGTACTCACTAAGGAGCGGGGGCAGCCAGTTGACATTGACCTCGCAGTGGGAGTCCAGGAACGTCAGGACTTCTCCTCTCGCCATCGATGCCCCCAGGAGTCGGGTCCGGATGAGCCCTTCCCTTTTCTTGGTGCGAACAATCCTTACTTTGGAAAAGCGGGCCATGTATTCCTCCAACCTATCCTTCAAGTGTTCTAGGAAGGAAGAGGAGAATGCACAGAAAGAACACACAATGTTAGTGGTAGCAGAATCACTCACAGGTGTTTATGCACAGAGAGTGTGTGAACTGTGAATTGGAGCTTGTGTCGACATTTTTCTCTCTTCTGCTCCAGAGGAGATGCTAAGATTTTATGCTGAGAGGGTTTCATATTTGACAGTTTCCAAAATGCTTCACAAACTTCGCACACTGCTCTTGGAACACCGTGCAGACACCGACACATCGGGGTTCTCCTGTTGGCCAGCTGCCGCCATGCTTGATCCTGGCCAGCTCTGCTGAAAAGGACATTGCGACATTGCAACCTCTTCACCCCACCAGCCCCTGCTGATTCAAGTCAGATAAACATTCCAGTTTATGGGCTCCTTTCAACAGAGGACTCTTTCCAGCAAAGCCTTTGCCTAGTCATTTGTACTTATGAAGAGAAATTGCATTTCCAGAATGAGAAATGCCTTTGACTGCTCAGTCTGAATAATGAAAAATAAGGAATTTTCTATTTTTTGGTGAGATTTTGATAATCATCATTTTGTATATTTATTGCAAATTTAAAGAAAAAAGGTTTTGACCATCAATAAACAAACGCATGCGGCTTTATAGTAGTATTCCTCTAACTTATCCTTCCTTCCTTGCCTCTCTCTGCTTTGAGACGGGTATGTGGTGCAGGTGCAGGAGGCCCTCCTCCCCTTTGCTCGCTTCTCCCCTAACTACCCCCCTGTAAGCTGCAAAGAAAGATTCCAAAGGGCTATACAACACAATACCACGTGTGATGGTGCCTGTAGCTTTACTATCTTGTCAGGAAAATAAAGCCGAGACCTGCCATCCAGTTGCTCGGTCAAAGTCGGTGGCTGAGTGATGAGCGGTGAAGAGCTCTGTGTGCCTGCCTTGAATGGCCCGCATTCAGTCAGGACTCCCCACAGTAACAAACGTGTAAGAGACCTTTATCATCTCGTCACTGTCATTTATTCAGGCACTGGAACCCTCTGTACCACCAATGCACAAACAAGTGTCCTTTTATAAGTTCACTTGTAAAGTCAGTTGTTGGGACCACAGAACGTATTGTCTCATGAAAACAGTGTCCTGACAGTCACTGGGGTCTGAAAATAGATCGCAAACATTTGCTGAGCTCACTAAAAGAGTCCTTTAAATCCTCATTGTTCTTTTTTCAAAGGTGCCACTATGAGTACCTTTGGCGGTCTGGGCACATTGCTTCTTCCTTCCTGAACCCTAAGGGCTAACGGGGCCTCTCTTGGGGGAGATGGGAGAGAGGAGGGATAATTCTCTGGAGCTGCATAGGAGAAAGTGGGCCCCGATGGTAGTCGCTTCCAAGATGTTCTAAGTTGAGAATCGAGGGGCTCGGTCACCTGGGAGTGGTTGTTGCAATTTTGGATTTGGACTCCCACACCTTTTAGTTTTTAGCAAGTCTCTGGAACTCAGTGGGGACTATGTCCATGGTCCTTTCCCTATATGTACATTTTCTGATTATGCGTATTTTTATTTTATCAAAGCCCATACGCACAAGGGGACTGACTCCAAACAGAGCCCACTAACTGTTCAGATCAGTTCCTCTGGTTTGAACTTCGTGGTAATAATAATTGGGTTGCTTTGCCTCAGAATTTCAACCTAGCTGATTGCCCTTTTGAGGGGTCCCTTCTCTCCTAGTAGTTCAGTTGTAACATCTAATTACCCAGAACTTCCAGTGAAGACAGGTGTCATCAGTCTAATTACCAAATTAGATGCTCATGCAAGGGAGTTACTGGGGATGGTGGAGGCGGTGTTCATTAAAAACATCGTGCATGTCTTTTCTATGAACAACTTTTAGATTCATGTCTCAGATATATGATATTTTTCTAAGCATTTTACAATTTTCAAGTCATCACGAAAGGGCATCTATGAATAAATGAAAATAATCTGAATATAATTTATAGTTTGCAATTATTCTGTTTATAGGAAACTAGAATGAGAACTTAATATTTTCTAAGTAGAATCATACTGTACTTGTCTTTTTTGTGATTGGCTTATTTTACTCAGTATATGTTGTCATGTGCATCAGAATTTCCTTGCTTTTTAAGGCTTCGTGATGTATTCTACTGGGTGTACATATCACATTTTGATTATCCATTCATCTGTCAGTGGGCACTTGGGTTGTTGCTACCTTTTGGCTATTGTGAATCATGCTGCAGTGAATATTGGCATTCAAATATCCCTCGGAGACTCCACCTTCAATTCTCTTGGATACATTCTTTAGCTATATGTACCCAGAAATGGAATTGCTAGATCATATGGTAATTGTATTTTTAATGTTTTAAGGAAACTTTGTACTGTTTTCTACAGTAGCTGCACCATTTTACATTCCTACAATGGTGTCATCAGTTCTAAGGTCCTTGTGAACCCTTTGCAAAATGTGCACTTTGGTTCAACGTGGAAAAAAAAAACTCTAGCAAACGCCTTGAGAACTACAAAAAAATTTCCCAAAGTCACTCTTCCTAACTCACTAAACACCAGATTTTCTACAGAGGAAGGAAAGTCTGAGTGCTGGCAATGACAAATACTTTCAATATAGAAAAGCAGTTTTCAAAGTAGGAAAACAGCACAAATACCAGAGTTTCAGGGCTAACACTGTATAAGAAAAGCCCCTCTGGAACTTGTTTTTTTTCCCTCACTGCAAAACAGTAATCAAGAAGACTGTAGTTTCAGCCTGAATAGGTCTTGTGCTGACAGAGCCAGCGACATCTGGTTTACGCATGTCTGTGCCAGCTCCGCTTTACAAGCCTCTCCTCCCCCAACCTCAGGGGTGTGGCCTGCAGTTTGCATCCAGTGACCAGCAGGCTGGCCTCTGCCCTCTCTTAGCCTTCCTTCTTCATCATAAGTTATATCAGGGAACTAAATGGCACTTCATAATTAATTATCTTAATTAATCCCTCCACCTTTACCAATATGTTTTTAATGATCTTCTCTCACTCTTCCAAGAAAACTCAGTCCTTATCTTCTACAGTTCCCTTAATCTTTAAGGCATAAAAAATGTACATTGCATAAGCTAGTCTATCTTGAGATATGACAGGGGACTCAAAAAACCAGGAATTATCTTCTGGAGGGTGAGCCCCTTGTAGTACAGGCTTCCCTCGCTATCTGAGTGTTCTAGGAACCCATCTGTATCAGTGTACCAGCTGGCAGTGTTGTGAGAGGCTGCATTCGGCCTCAGCAAATTTTTTTTGAAGACTTTCAAAGCGTTTGCTCATGTCATGATGGGTGATTTACAAACACACCTGTCCACAATGCATTGAGTGTTCAGCAGTTTTTGACCAAAAAAAGAGCATGACCCTCATGCCCAACCTTCCCTATTCACTCGATCTTGCACCAAGCAAAATTTTTTTGTTTTGTTGGACAAAAAAAATCTCAAAGAGAAAAGTTTTGCCAATCTGGAAGAGATGAAATAAAAAATGGCAGAAGCACTAAAAAGCATCAAAATCAATGAGTTCAAAAACTGTTTTGAGTGGTAGGAAAAAAGTCTCGAAAAAAGTCCCACTTTATCAAATGGAGAGTAGTCTGAAGGTGACTGAAGTTGAAACACGTAAGAATAAAGACACAATTTTTTATAAATAAAAAAAGTCAAAAGAAGTAATATATTTATGCTTTTACCCCCTGAAGTTTTTAATGGTAAAAGTCCCATTCATAAATTTCATGATTCTTTGACTACTTCAGCAACTTCCTAGTGTATTTTGCTGAACACCAGGCTACGTGATTTTTACACTGTTTTTACACATTTTTATGTTGTTTTTGTATTCCAACATTAATACTGCTGTTAATTATTGAGTTTATACCTGCATACACACTTATACTTGGATAAGTAGCATTTGATGAGCAAGTTTGACTCTTAATGACTATCTCTGAAAATTAGAATTGAGTGAATTTTCCCCATAAAAATAATTAATTTTCTGTAACTTGTTTTCTTAAGAAAATCATCAAGATAAATGAAAACTCTGGGCAAAACAATTGCAATGTGAGCCACGTCTACATGGCTATTAACAGGGTGAAGTCACAGCCTCCCAGGGAAATCAAACGCTGAATGTGACAAATCGGCAAAATACAGGGCATCTACCTGTGAATTTAAGGGATTCATACATTCATTGAAGACATTTTTTTAAACTCAAAGTGAAGAAAAAAAAAGCTGGAATGCTTGAGAAAGGGATAAACTGATCTTTAGCATTGGGGAAAAAAGCACAAAATTCAGGTAGAGCAAAAACCAAAAACAAATGCGAATAAGCTCTAAAATGCCACAGAACAGAACAGATATCAAATTAAGGCAATAAAATCTGTGCCCTTTTGAAAGTCCTTTCAGTTCTGCATTTTTTTCCAGTTTAGAAAGATGTTAGTGTAATGCACACACACGTGCTAAAGTCATTTTGTTTTACTTCAGCTTCCTCCAAAGCATCCACTGGATTGGGTGGGAGTGTTACATGGGTAGAATAATAGGGACCCTCATCTCAAATTAGCATATATGTGAGTGACTGAATTATGTCCCCGTGACTGCTGAAACAATCATAAAGACTTTTGGGGTTTGACTTGGCTTCACAATAAATAAAGACAAATTGGTAAGAATTCCTCTAAACAGTGTGAGAAAAATGCTGTGTCAAAATTCCAATTTAGATGAGACCAGAACTAAATTAAATATCTGGGAATTGGTCCTGTTCCCAAGGCTACCGAAAACTCTCAGTTTGTAACGATATTCTTGTACTGCCATATAGAAGGAGGCAGGCAGGAAATGGGCTGTCTGCCTTCGCTGAGGAAAATTGGCCTGCTAAAGGTTGGTCCTCTCAAGGAACTACTCCAAGTCTTGATAATGCTATTAAAGAATAAGAAGGAAAGGGACCATATAAAATATTGTTTCAGTTTAATATTTTAAAAAATATTGAGTACTAAAAGTGTGTCTTATGTTTTTTGAATAAAAAACAATAGAACAAACAGCAAAATATGACAAAGTAATACATGAATGTAATA
>VMDR010007795.1:0-39009 GCA_007922815.1 Macrotus californicus
GTATTATTTCCCAGACAAACAGGTGTAAATCTAATTTTGCCCCACCCTGTATAATACTTAATATAAAGCTTAATTTTGTTCTTGATTTTTAGATTAAAAGTATTTTATAAAAATATTTCTAATGTCTCTTTTTTATGTCTTTTTGGAAACTTCTGATCTGTAGTAGGAGACACATAAATGAATAACTATTCAACATGTAAAATGCTATAACATTAAAAAAGAATGCTATGGAAACATATGTTTAGGGAAGGAGAGGACAGGGCAGTGGTCCAATTCTGGAAATTCTGAGAGGAGCTACGTTTCAGAGGAACTTGAAGGAAGAACGGGAGTTTACTGAGTGGGTCAAGGGGATGAGGACGTTTGGGAAGACAGGAGAAGACAAGAGAGTGTGCCTAGGAAACACTGCAGAGTCCACCGGGGTTTGACCACGGGGAACTGAGGGAGAGGTGGGGGGGCCTGGGCTGTGAGGGGCTTTGTTCTATGGGCAAGTGGGGCCACTGGAGATTTTAGGTAGAAGAATGACCTTATAAAAGGATACATTTCATGTATAAATCATAACCAATATGGGCTTTCAAAAATAGTACATTTTTGGCAGGTGTGGATAAAATTAGATTCAATCTAATTTAGCAAATAATTACTGACCATATTCTGTGTGACAGGCAGTATCCCCAAGGGAACACAAAGGTGTATCGGCACATAGTTTACTTGGAAGAAGGAGTGAGCTGAATGGTTACAACTAAATACACAAATATCTGCATTTATCCTTTAGAAGTGCCATGTCTTTCTGATACCTTTGACATCTGGAACAAGTTAACACTAGTATTTAATACTTAACAACATGTATTTAAGCCAAGTATCCAGGCTAATGAGCACTACTTTAGAGTAGATTCCAGTATGGATTCCTGCTGCTAAAGGAATATAAACATCCTGACTTCACACGTGCCGATGTGGAGAGAGAAACCTGCGCCTGGTCTGGCTTTGAGAGCAGAGCTTGTGCTGTTTGTGTCATTGCTTGGTGGCAGGTGCCGGGCACCTTCTTGGTGTTCCACTTAGGACACGGCAAATGTTTGAAAAGGTGCTTATGTTATAGGAAATAAAGCTTGACAATGTTTTATTTTTGAAAATAAAAGTAAAATATGTTTTACAAAAACATTTGGAAAAAAAAGAAAAGTATAAAGAAAAAAATGCAAAAGCATCCCAAGTAAGGCTTCTCAGAGGTGACAATGGTTAACACTTTATATAATCTTCTAAATATTTTCCATGCATTTATAAAATATATATATTTTCCAAAGTAAAGACATTCTATATATAATCTTTTCATTCTACTTAAAAAATTCAACATAATGAAGATGTCATGTCATGAAACATTCTTTCAAGACATTTTTGGATGGATGTGCAGTCTTGAGTTCTACAGTTACACTATACTTTTTAAACCTCTAGTGTCAGATTTTAGGTTGATTTCAGTTTTGAGGGCTTTTTTGTCTTATAATCACAGATATATTTTTGGCACAAATCTTTGACCATATCTCACATTATTTATTTTCTTAGGATCAATTTCTAAAAGTGATTTGAAAGATCTGAGATCTGTCAGAAGTAAACTGTTGAATATTTAAATAGAGTGATTGAAATTGTTCTTTGCTTTGGCAAGAGCATAGGGGAGTCCTCTGAGTGCCGAGGAGAAACATAACTTCTATTCACTCATTCATTCATTCATTCATTCATTCATTCATTCATTTAACAAGTACTTATTGAATGCCTCCTCCATCCTGGGCTATGCACTAGTTGTTGAAGGTGCAGCAGGAAGCGAGAGAGATGTGTTCACCCCTCATGGTGGTGGAAATCTGGAAAGGTAGAAATCATGGACCAACTTCTTGTTTATAGATGGGAAAACAGGAAGTGGCTTGCCTGAGTTTACCTAGACAGATATGAAAAGCCAGGAATGGAATACAGGCTTCTCTCTCTTGGAGTCCAAGCCTCTTTGCACCTCACCAGCCACCTGTCCCTTCAGATTGATTTGGGGACATCAGTTCAGGGTAGGTTTATGGTCCCTTCTCCCCTTGTTGTATTTGGATCTAGCTCTAGGCAAGGTCGGGAAGTGAATGGGGCCCAGTGTGTCTGTGGGACCCTGATGTTTCCCTTCTGTCCCATTTCCCCTCCTGAAGTCTCCTACCCATTTCTCAGGCACCCAGAGATCTTGTAATCTTTTCTTATGACTTGTGGAAATGTGTTTTCTGAGAAGAAACTGGTATTGGTCATTCATATCTCAACTTAGATGAGTTAAGACACTGTGTTCCTTCTTCCAGGGGGAGTCAACTGTGAAGACATTGAAAGATCTCTTTCTTATTGAGGAATGTCAGACTTTGTTTCGAGTGGAGGTATTTTGGGAGCAGATAGGGCAGAGGGGCTCCTTCTCCACTGGCCCTCCAGGCTCACAGCACATCTTCGTACGACCTTCTCACCATGGTGGGTTAGCCCAACTCCACGTTCTTGTACAAGAGGGAAGGCTGGTGAGAAAGTTGAGGACATTGTATCCACACCTGGAACTTGCTACCAGTAGATTAAAGGGGCTGCTTTGGACATAGAGCTTCATAGAACAGGGAAATTCCATTGCTAGGAAACCCCTCTTCCCCTCCCCAACTCTGCCCCGTGAGGAGTGTCTCTGCTAGGAAGGAAATTCAATCAGTCTTCCAGCCACGAGAATTGAATCTAGATGGACTATTTCCTGTTTGGATTCTGTTCCAAATTGTATTCCTCTTGCATGCTTGAAGTTAGAGTCACAAATCATTTGTATTTCCCCTTTCTAAAGGAAAGCCTGCCACGATACTTATCTTGCCCAGTTAACTGACTTACAGAGGGCTCATCCCTTCCTGAAAACACTCTAAATGGCTTTGATGGGCAAATATTAGGCTTACACATATATGTAATAAAAGCTTAGAGAATTTAAATTTCTAGTTCATAGAAGTGGGGGTGTGTGATTTTCTCTGTGAGCTTCATAGTTTAGAGTTTTTCCTGATTTGATTGAGGCCAATGTGAGAATGGAAAAAACCTATCTTCACACAAGGAAAGAGATGTATGTGGGCAAAGGAGAGAAAGGGAGCTCAACACAGAAAGGACTCTCATTGCCAGTCAGAGAACTGCTGATAGTTGAGCATAAAATGTGAAAGAGCTGTCAATTTAATGTTTGTGATATAAAGATCCCTCAAATTTCTAATGGGGCACTTAAGTTTTAAAATGGTTTTGAGTTATGGCATAAGGAGAAGATGGTTCTAAGGCAGCTTTGATACTCTGAATAACATTTTAATTGTTTTTCCATTTCAAAAACTGTGATAAAATATGCATAACATAAAACTTAGTATTTTAGCTGTTTTTAAATGTACAGTTCAGTGATTATAAGTATATTCATCTTGTTGTGCGAGGATCACCACCATCCTCTTCCAAAATCTTTTCATCTTGCGAATGTGAAACTCTCTACTCGTTAAACTGTGACTCCCCACCCTCACCTTCCCCAGCCCCTGGAAGCCATCCTTCTTCCTACTATTTCTCTGATTTTGACTATTCTAAGTACCTTATGATTGGAGTCATATAGTACTTGTTTTTCTGTGGCTGGTTTATTTCACTTAGCGTAGTGCCCTCAAAATTCATCCATGATGTAACAGGTGGCAGAATTTCCATTCTTTTTAAGACTGAATAATATTCCATTCGAGGTCTGTTGGAAAAAGTCCAGCCATTGTTAATATAATGAGAATGGTTTACCCTACATCAATGTAACCTGGCAGCCAAGGAGAGTGGACTGGAATGAGCATGTGTGAACAAGGAAGACTTCACTGTACTAGTTAGTGTTGGTGGTAGATGCCATTGAGTGAGCATGTGTACTGTGTGGCCATTGCATTCAAAATGACTGAGTGAGTAGAGCAACGAATCTGCATCAGATTTTGTATTAAGCTTGAACATTTGTCTATGGAAACTATTCAGATGATTCAGAAGGCCACAGCTATGCGCAACTGGTGATTGACAGATTCACCACGACAACACACCTGCTCATGCATCATGTTTCATGCAGAGTTTTTTGGTGAAACACCAAATCGCCCAAGTGACTCACCCCCCTATAGCCCAGATTTGGTGCCCTGCAACTTCTGGCTTTTCCCAAAACTTAAATGACCTTTGAAAGGGAAGAAATTTCAGACCCTTGATGAGATTCAGGAAAATAAGATGGGGCAGCTGATGGCGATTGGGAGACCTGTGTGAGGTCCTGAGGTGCCTTCTTGTCCTGTGTACAATATGGAGAGAAGCAGGGGGAGGGAAGGAAGTTCAAAGACAGAGCCTTTACCCCAGAGACTCAATCATCTAAAGAGACTAGACAGGAAGACAACTGAGGTTCTGTAAATTAATACATTTAAGGTTTGTTTTTCTCCAATGCTATCCTGCAAGGGGGATCATGAGGGGTAGAAAATAAAGACAAGGGAGTTTTTGCATCTCAAGTAGTATAGAAAATATGTGACCCTGCTACACCGCTCTCCTTTACTCCAGGTGTCACCATTACCTGTACTATCAAAAAGTACCATCAATTAAACCACCATTAATGCTATTACAGTTGGGTTTGGGGTTGTAGGCAGGTTATATTCCTCCAATTTTTCCTTAAAATGAATGGGGGCAATGGAAGCGAATGCTCCATGGCGCCGAGGCTGGAGGGGCTGTGTGGCTCTCACTAGCACCTGGCACCGGGCGTGGGGTAACTCAGGAGGCAGCATAGCAGGCTGGGTTCTGGATAGAGCCCAGCACTTTGTTTGAAGAAAATGGTGAGAGTGAGATCGAATCAGTTCACGTTCTCCTGGATGCACTAAAGTAAAGTGAATTTAAAAATGCAGGATGGCACTGGCTTTCCTCAAATTTAAATTTTAATAGTCAGTTAGCTGTACTTTTTAAAATATTTTTATTCTGAAAACAAATTTTCCACAATAATGTGATTAGTTTCAAACCAAGAAAAAAAAATGAGCTCATTCATCTGGCTTTTCTACAATGGACAATTGAAACATTTAAGGCAAGATTCATTTATTCACCTCCATTTTAGAATGGAAAGAATGTACCAGACACCAGGTACTGGTTAAGGTTAACAAAATATGGGAGAGCTTCTTTTTCTTTTCTTTTTTACCTTTGATAGTCTCCTGTGTAAAAGCTTTACAATACTACGAATATTTTATAGTAAGACACTTTTGTTTCTGACTTTTTTCATAAACCCCTTTTCAACTTAAAGGCACACAATAAAGCTTTATGCATTTATTAAAATATACACATTTTGGTAAATTTAGAATTTTCCCTTAGTATCTTGATAAATCAATATATTATCAACACCACAATCAATTTCAAAATAAAACATACTCCATAACATATCTGCATATTATTTCTTTCTTCATGATAAACTACAACACCCCATTGTACAGTGCACCAATGGGAATTAAAAACCACAAAACGAACAAACTTTAACAAATACAGCAATTTCATACCAATATATATATATATATACATACATGTATCAGAGAACGACACCAGAAATTACCAGCTGCAAAAAGCAAGTTGTACTTCTCAAAGACCAAACAAAAATGGAACAAGTTAGTAAAATTCACAAGCTGTACTTACAACTTTGGATATGAATTAAACAGTAACCCTTCTTTTCCACAGTGAGAAAAAGCCAGCACGTCGAGTCCGGCCATTGGATGGTGTGACTACGTGGGGTGAGAACCACACCTGCTCTCGCATAACCTGCAGCCCCGTCAGTTAGCTCAGACAGTTGAGGTATTTATGTGCCATCGTAGCATGAATAGTGTCTTTGCTTTGGACAGTGGGGGATTGTGATTCTCGCCTTTGGGAGCGTGAGATACAAGTGTATCACAACTGCCAAGACCAATCAGGAGCGGGGGGCAAGGAGCAGTCTCTCCACACCAATATTCAAACCAACACAACCCTTCATAGTCTGCCCTTCCTGAGAAATTGACGTAACCCACAATTCCCTTTGGCCAATGTCACCAATTCAATGTCAGGAAGATGGAAGACATAATAGCGAAGGAAAAATAAAAAGCATAGAGGGAGTCCCAGATGAAAAATCCATGCTGCCCCCATCTCCTAGTTCAAATACAAAGCCATTTTCTTTTCTCTTTGTACCAAAATGCACTGAATGTTCTTAAAGTGTAAGAAATTAGAGCTACCTACTTTCAGAAGACTTCAAGTCCGAAGCTGTGTTTGTGAAAGCCCTATGTGAGTTTTGTAATTCCATGCATGCAGAAGACTGTTGAATGATTTTTAACACTATTTTAGTTGATAGTGCAGAAAATAGGTTCATTTTTGATAGGCTTCAAAACTTCACTAATCCCTTCTGGGCTTTAAGTCCTAAAAAGAGTTGTGTTTTTTTTTTTATTTTTATTTTTATATATCTTGGAGAATTAACTTTGGCAAAAGGCTATAGCTTAGGTATTTCGGAATGATGCAAGCTGAACAAGAAGAGGAAAGCATTTTAGACAGGAAGTTGCTCCTGAGGAGGAAAAACAATCACAACAGCCTCTTCTGTAAAGTCTTAGGGAAAATACAAGTAGACACAGGACTAAGAATTATGTACACGAAGGGTTTTTTTTGCTACCCATCATCATTCCAACTGAAAAACACGAAGTACACTCGGTGGTGAAACAGCATCCTGGTTCCTGCTTGCGGAGGGGCCTGCCATTTGGGATGCTGCGTCTGTGCTTGCTTGCTCATTTGTTTAACCACAAATGTTGGCTCTCTCACAGTGGGCCATGGTTGCTTACTAGTTGGCACCTTTCTTCTGGGGGACTTCAAAGGGCCCAGGAAGACAAACAGGTCCTCAGTATTGGGGAGGTGCTTGCACACCAGAGAAACCTAGGCTTAGTGAAAATTTTTGATAGAAACACTCTCTTTGACTAGTCTTGTTCCAAATGACATGAAGATAGGGTGCTGTCATGCAGCCGTAGGGGCCAACTTTGGGGTATGAGTTTCCTTGTACCTCCTCTCTGGCGTGCATAAGAAATTAAGGCTATCTGTGGATTGCTCACTAACCTGAAGGCTTAAATCCAAGAGTGAACCATTATCTGCTGTCTGGACTCAGTGAGCTGACCTCAGCTCTGGCTTCAAACTCATTTCCTGATATCTGACTTCTCCACCCAACAAGACATTCCAGACTGAGATACAAGATAGGTAAACCTATGGTTGACCCTCCATGGGCTTCCATCAACATCTCTGGACCCTGGTAAAACCTGGTGGGAAAGGTGATGGCAATACCCTTTAGTTTTTTAGGCCAGTTCCCAAACTCCTCGCACTCAATCTGAGTAAATCTTGAGTTGAGGTTTTACTGTGTAGGTGAGATAGAAATAAAAACTTGTCAGATTTGGTTCTTTAAAATTATTGTTGAAAATTTTAAAGTAGCTGCAAATAACTTTGTGTTATCTGTCCATGTGTTAAATGCCTACGCTTCTCCTAGGCTAATCCTTTAAGTATGGATGTTTTTTTCCTTTTGTTAGATCAATTTGAAGTGTGTATGTGATTTGTTAGCTCCTTGCTTAGGCAGAGGGAGTCACTGCCCCAGCTTCTTAAAGTTCAAATCTCCCTGATTCATACTTTCATCATTTCCCCAACGCCTCCCCACCCAAGCAGAGTCAGCCAGCTCAGTTCTACTTTCATGTCTCTCTGTGGGTGAGCCCTAACCTGCCTTCTCAGCATGATTTCTTATGTTTCATACACAAATCATGCATAAATCATAAGCTCTTGCCAAACTAGCTTCTTGCTTTCCCTTGAAGGAGGCACAGTACAACTTACTAATTAAGAGACAGCCATCAGCCAGAGTCTATACCCTACTCATGCTGATCTTCCACCCTGCAAGCCTTTCTTCCACTTCTGCCTGGCAAAATTCTGCCCATTCTACAAGCCCCAGATGCAAGGGCCACATTCTCTATGATCTTTCCAATGGAAGGAGGTCTTTTTCATATCCGAACCCCCATTGCACATTATAACTCCTTCATCTCTCCTGTCATCTTCGCTATTGTTCTTTATTTATATATTCTATTTCCCCTATTTCTTATGCCATAGCACATATTAGCACTCCATAAAAATGGGTTAAATAAATGTATTTCATTTTCCTTTCATTCATCCATGCGTCCATCTATCCATCCAGCCATTTGCTCAATCATCAGGTATTTATGGAACATCCAAATACGCCAGGCACATGTACCTGGTAAAATCCAGGTCTGAAGCTCTTCTGTGGGTTTCAGTGATCTATGCTATTGCAATTCTCTGCCCTTATGAGGAAACCATACAGGAGTATATCATACAGGAATACTTCTTCCTGTCACTACCAACACTTTTATTGTTTTTCAAGTTGCCCCTCATTAGCAATTAGCACTGCATATCAAAGTCCTGCCCTGGCTGGTATGGCTCAGTGGACTGAGTGTCGGCCTGTGAACTGAAAGGTCATTGGTTCAATCCCGGTCAAGGCACATGCCTGGGTTTCAGGCCAGTTGGGGGTGTGAAGCAATCGATTGATGTTTCTCTCCCTCTCTTTCTCCCTCCTTCCTCTCTCTCTGAAAATAAATAAATCTTAAAAAAAAGTTTTGCATTTGATTATTTAACACATTTCTAGCTTTGTCTTATCCTTTTTATTTGCCCCCAGCTCCTCTCTTAATTATTTTGGGTATTACATGTATTGTAATAGTTATCTCAAGTCCTTTTGAAATGAAACAGAGTACCAATAAATGAAAACAATGAAAAAAGTCAAATAATTGGTTCCAAACTAAAATCCACATGATGTGAACTCAATGGAAGACCTCTTCCTATAGATAAGAATTTAAGAAAATGCAGGTCTTCCTTGGACTCCTTTCAAGGGGGCTGTTTCTGTGGGAATTATTTACAAGGGGGTCTTTTCGTGTGGGTTCACAAATGTGATCTTAAGAGAATTGTTAGGAAACACTAATAAAGTCATTCTAGTGATTGACGATATTTGAAAACTGCATTGTGGAATCTGGGACTGTTTTACAAAGGCTGGGAAATGTGAGGGAAAATATGTCTATTTACCTTAAAAAACTTTTTCTATTATATTGACTAATGTGTTTTTTTTTAAAAAAACAAGTTTACTGGAAAGATGACTAGTACATTTGAGTGAGATAAAGAGATCGAAGCTTAAAAAATTATAGAGCTACTGCGTGGGAGAAGTGACCCCTGGAATGAGAGTGGTTGATGGCACCTTCACGGAGTCAATGGAGTCAATGGCGATGGTACTCACCAAAGCTTGTGTTCTCGCTCCTCGTGCTCCAGAAATCGCGTACAGCTGCTGCCAGACTTCAATACCTAACCTCTCTAGTGAAAGGCAGCTCTTTCTCCCACATTAAGACTTTGTTATTTTGCATTAATGTTTCCCTTTGAATGTTTTTAACAGATACAGTCGCACTCTATCTATCTGGATATATCTCAAGCTTAAGAGACTATATTTAAACTAGGAAGATTTGTTGAGTTCTAAAACCAGTTCAAAACTTCATTCTTGCAAAAAAATGCTAATAGCTTGTTTCCAATTAATCCCCAAGGATATATTTCACAGGCCAGGTGCTGTATCTTTATGGTTAAGTTTAGGAGAGAGAAAAATACAGCATTGCCAAGCATTACATTAAAATGACAAATGATCTCAGAAACCAGAGTTATATACAATTAGTATAGCAGCATGAGAAATAGCTAGAAAATAGTAGTTATTTGAATTTAAATGACATAACGTTGGCTATGGGTATGATATGCAATTTATTTAAAAGCCTATTAAAATGTACTTTCAATTGACCTTTTAAAAAACACTGTGTTGAAGCCCAGTGCATCAACCACGGGGACTTGTCACGTTCGGCTGTTTTATCTACAGTTATCAGACTCCGGTGCTGCTTGTATTCCCTGTACTGTGAGCCTCCAAGGGCGGATGTCGTTCCTTTTGCATTCCCATCACTTAGCACTTGGTATATTCTCAATCAGGGTGAGCTGAGGGAAAAACATGGACTTCTGCTCCCTGTTCTTGATCTTACAGCATGCTAAAATGGCTCTGGCCTCAACCTTTAAGAAAGAATAGACTTAAACATTTGTTGATGTATTCTGGAAAATTTTTGGCATAATGCTAGATCCAGGAGAGGGAGAATAAGGAATTTGGTATTTTGCCCCCCTTTCAGGAAATTCTCCCAAAGATTTTAGTGTGGCCCAACTTGTGCCTTCACATACATGTGTACACCCCTCAATGCAGCACTGAAATCCCTGTAATACAAGAGTAGAGTTTACAGATCGTGAGTTTTCTTCCTGTGCCAGATCATCTCATCTAGCTTGTTTCAGAGAAATTCCTTTAAGAGCCTCTTGGATGGATCAGATTTAGAGCCTACCAGGTAGATATTTCTCTGGGCTTCTGTGAAACTGCTGTGGGAAATAGCAGAAAAAAATACATGTCTGGAGGTGAGCTACCCCAGAAGAATAAGGTTCAGAAATGAAATGTGATCTCATGGAATGCAATTACCTAAGAAGCTGTGCTTCAACATTTTTGTTCTCAGAGTAGCGCCCACCAATCAACTGGGGGCATATCTCAAAAAACTACAGAATTTATAATTTTAGCAATCTGAAATAGAATTTGCAATGTGATCTCAGTGGCTGGGTCACTTCTCCTTGTAAAGATTTTATCTGATTATAAAACAAACAGCCTCCTTCTTCAAGGCATATTAGCGCCGTGAAATCATGCTCCAACTTTGCCCCCTTCCCTCACATCAGTAGGAGCTTAGAGCTTTGGTGTAAGAGAAGGCTTGACAGAGAGTTAATTTCTGCCAATGCCCTTCTGGCCTTCACTACAAGGGATGGTTATTTCATTTTTTCCTGGGCATTTAGTAGAACTTTGATGGTGCTTCTCACCACATGACTGGGTCTGCATGACTGCTTTCTGGCGAATCTGAAACCTGAGGGAGAATGGTCTCCAAGGCCCTGAACTTTGCTGGATCCTCAAGTTACAGTTTGCAGACTATGAGAACATTGGTGAATGAAAAGAAGCATGCATCTTTTCCATGGATTTGTTTTTGTGAGATGTCAGGACAAAATGTTGCCTGCCGAGGAAGTGCCCACACCACCTGCCCACCCTGGCCTGGGGAGCAGCTCTCAGCCTGCCTGCTGAGCACAGAGCTTTGCCCTGTGGTCTCAGGTGCTGGAATGCTGCCTATGCCCACACCCGCCTGATTTGGCACATTTCCACCAGGGGCTGCAGCCTCAGTGTGGTCCAAGAAGTTTTCTCCTTGCTTCTTAGAGTATCAGTAAGAAGCAAAAAGATACAACCAGCAACCAAAGGCCTAAGAAACATTTGCTGCCATCAGCTCTGATGGTTACACCTAAGATAGAATTTCTTGTACCTTCTTGTTTAAGTTTTCTTTCTTTTTACACAAGTGGACCAGTAAGGAGACCCAGATTAAACCCTTTGACAGAACTATCCTGAAGAGCTAAAGTAGCAAATGAGAGGCTATGACTGGGGACTGACTTTGGGGAAGGCTGGACTTCTGAAGTGAGAGGCAAAACACGTTTTCACCTTCTAGCCCACAGGTAAAGTTACTGAAAATAAATCACCACCACTTCTACATATTTCTCGTGTGTTTACTCCTACTCTGGGGAGTAATCTAACTCATCATTTGCAATTAGGGCCTCTGAGTTCTGTTTGTGTTTGCTTTTGCTCTTCGCTTTGCTGCTTGTCCGGGTGTTCTCCTTCGCATCTGACATCTGCTGGTAATAGAAGCCTTTGTCTTCGGCCGGCCCGCCCCAGTTCTCCTGGCTCTCACCCTCCGTGGCGTAGGAGAAACCCTCCTCCACGGAGAAGGGGTCATCCACGTCGTAGCGCTGGTACGTGCTTTGGTGCAGGGCCTCTTCTCGGGCACTGATTTCCAAGGTGCTGTTCCAGATGCCATACCCAAAATAAATGAGCATACCTGCAGGAGGGGAAAGGCACAGGTGAATACGCAGCTGCTTAGAGACTCATGGGAAGAGTAGGGAGATCCCTCTCAGTGGGGCAGGCAGAGCTGGTGGTAGCTGGGTCTTCTTTGGTCTATACCATGTTTGGAAGAGACAAAATTAGAGGCAATTTAAAAATTGGGCTATCTTGCATTAAGCAAGCCACATTTATAGCTTCCCCTAAAAAATGTCAGAAAGTCTGACAACACTGCATCCACATTCCTATCTGGCAACTTAAGCCTGGAGGTGAGAACTAGCTGGCAGGTTAGACAGGATTTGGGTTCTCTAGGTCACCCCAGTCCCCACCTCCCCTGTTGACATCCAGCTCACTACATTCATGGAGGTGCCAGCCAGGAATCTGCGTTTCCTTTTACCTTGGGGTAAACATTTATGGATCAGTAACAGTGTATTCCCGACATTCTCACCTTGTGTTATCCTATGCCTTCATCTTTTATTTTGCCACTTAGCAATTTGCATATATTATCTTGCGATTTCCCTTGCCATGTTTCACTCACCAAACACAGAATATGTTACTGCCACACAGGGCCGTCCACTCTCCTCCATGGCCTCTCAAAGTGTCTAGTCCATGCCACTGTTAGGGCCCTTAGCTGTTTTGTGATTGATTATCTGCATGGTGAGGTTCTATTTTATAGACTGCAGAAAACGGGCAATTAATACTTGTTGAATGAATGAGTGAATGAGAATTCCTAATAAGCATGAAATAACCAGGGCAACTCCTTGTTGTGATGTCACTCCAAGCAAAGGAAAGAAACTTGTCTCCCTAGCTAATATGTAGCCTTAACATTTCACTTCCATTAAATTTTTTTGAAATAATATATAAAATACTTTGAAAGCCCCCATTTTCTATCTGGAAAACTGAGAACCATAGCCTTGGGAGGCCATAAAAGCATGATGATTAACAGTGAGCGCTGTGGATTCAAATCCTGCCTCCACCACTATTAACTGTGTAGTTTACTTAGCCTCTTTGTACCTTAATTTTCTCTTCTGTAAAACCACAAGAGTTATTGTACCTATCACATGGGGTTGATGTGAGAATGATACCAGTTAAGCAGTAGTTTTCAACCATGGCTGCACCTGAGGGTAACCTGGGGGGTTTTTGAACCACCCTGATATCTAAGCACCACCCTTAGAGAATCTGATTTAATTGGTCTGCAGTGTGACCCAAGCCTAGGTATGGGTTTAATCACCAGCTCCACAGGTGATTCCATTGGTCAGCCAAGTCTGAGAACCTCTGAGATCAGGAGCATAGAGCTCCTGATGCACGTATTCCACCACCAACTCTGGCCGTATTATGGCCTGGCTACTGGGGACCACTCGGTTATGCATCCTTCCAGGCCCTGACATCCTCTTCTGAATGGCACCAGTCCCTTTGACTCTGCTAACCCTGCAGGCGTCTGCTGGACTCTTTGCTTAGAACAGCAAGGTCAAGCCTGCTTTGTGCTCTGGTGCTTGAGAAATCCAGCTCCCTTTTGCATTTGAAGTTTGTCTATTTAAGCTTGGATTTCTTCTTACTTGTCTCAAATCACCCCCCAACCCCTGTGAAATCAGCTTTTCAGCAGCCAAGGTGAGCAGAGATTTATAGTCCTAATTGGTAATAAATCTGCTAGTTAATCATTTGCAGATGCAGCTATTACTTCTCAAATTGTGACTTTATTTTTCTGAGCAGGGATTTTTACTTTTTCTTGCTTGGGGGTGCGGGTGGCCATGGGGGATAGTTACTATCCTTGTGTAGCATGAAGCGTCAACTCTCTTAATAAAGGAGAATGCCTCCGAGACCCGAGAATGCATTTCAGGAGACTGAGTGGAGTTAGCAGGCACACCCCTCCTTTTGCTCAAGTCTGCTTTTTCTTTTGCTATTTTCTCCCCCCAGACATCTAAGCAAGTGCCAAATCTTGCCTCCTACTCCTGCTTGTTATCTATTATATCAGCTCTTTCCTCTCTGATTCCGTTCTCCAACCTTATTTACTTCCCTACTGAACTGAATGCCATTTTATTTCTTTTCACACACTCTCTGACTCCCCTGACACTCCTCAAGCACTGGTTTGACCTCTGTTCCGACAGACCATCCCCTCCCTTCCACAGGGTAGATCGATATCTATGGGAGTTCTCTAAAAGTGTTAGTGAGATTGCTCATAAAATCATAGACATTCAGAGTCTATAGATCATCCATTATTTGAATACCTTCATTTGATCAAAGAAGACACAGAGGCTGGGAAAGACCAAATCATGCCCCTGGGTCTGAGAGGGGCAGAACTGGCATTCTGTATGGACCTAGAAAAGGCTCTGGCATGTCCAGTCCCGCACACCTCCCTTCCCATGGTTGATGGATGGACTCTATTAATTGCAGTAAATTTTCAGTAAGAGGTTTGGTTTACATTTGTGTTTTGGGAGTGGCTGAACCCAGAACGAATGTGTGTGTAAGAGAATGAGTTCACTATGGTTACTTTGGGAAAGCAACCCACGGAAACCTGCCGCATAAATATTTATGGGCCTTTTAATGTTCTCTCCGAGCCCCCCGACAGTTTCAAAGGCGTGTCACTCTGTCTTCAAAAACACATTTCAGATATGAGTGCTGTGAACCGAGCAGTGGCTGTGTGTGTGTGCAGCCTGCTGGAATAGTCGGCACTCTTCTAGGTCTGGGCGTTCTCTCTGCCTTTCCTCCTCCTGCAGCCCTTGAGTCGGTTCAGGAAAAGTGGTGGGAAGCAGAGAAGATTCAGAGAAAAGAAAAATGGAGGGGGACAAAGAAACAGGAGGGAGCAAATGAAGTGAATGGGGGAGAGAGAGAGAGGGAGAGAGAGAGAAAAAGAGAGAGAGAGGGAAGAGAGAAACATACGACCATCTGTCACACATAAGCAAGGGGCTTTGTGTTGGAGGAGTAAACAGAGCTGCTAGCAGCCTCCGGTGTTGAAGCAGGGTGCTTTATTTCTGCTGCTTCTTTCATTTGGCTGAGAGAGCTAGGCATGAGGTAGTTTCTGAAAAATCTGTCATGATTCCGGGAATCCTGAATCATCTAAACTAAACTTCACACAACACCTCTGGGTGCTGAGTTTCCATAAGGATGCATTTATGTTGCTCCTTTATCTCAAGGAGCTCAAACTATTATACAAATGTTATCTTGTTTGGATTCCTCCTGGCCTGTTTGGCAGTGTGTGTGTGTGTGTGTGTGTGTGTGTGTGTGTGTGTATGTATAAGGCTAAGATTATGTGCATTTCACAGAGAGGAAACTGGGCACAGGACAAAACAAAGGATTGTCCACAGCAACGTGGTTAGTGGTTGGACTTGACTCCTTCTGGGTCCCTGCATCTAATCAGGGTGCTTCTATTTGTTATTTCTCCCGTGTACCAGGGTGGCTATTAGGTATAGACTGAAGAAAATTTTGCTTAATTTTTTATTTTGAAGAATTTCAAATATATATATGTGTGTGTTATGTATATACACACACACATGTAAGTGGAGAGAACGGTATAAAGAACCCCATGCACATGTGGCTAGTCTCCCCTGACGCCCACTCCGCTGCCTCCTTCTCTTTAAGTTATTTTGAAATAAATCCCTTCCACCCTATGTATGTATTTCTAAAATAGATTCCTTTAAAAAACGCAGTATCATTATACATCTAAAAACTAGTAATTCCTTAACATCACCTGATATCTGCTAGTATTAAAATTTCCCTGAATTTTTATGCATGTGGGGACAACCCTTCACCTTCTGAGGCTGTATGCTTACTCCAATAAGCATACATGATTCACATAGTTTCAGACACTGTTATTTAGGTTGTACATATTTGTTTTGCAAACCCTTAGAGTTGGCAATGTTTTATTTTTGAGAGTGGATTTGGTTTTGGCATAAGCCAGAAGTCATTTGGAACCAAGCCTCGAGAATAAGATGGCTAATTGAGAAATAATATTATTTTTCTATTTGCATATTTAATTCTGTTTCTTAAGAACTTTGATCCATTGCTTTGTAGTTACATATTTTATATCTGTAATAAATGAAAGGCAGGTGTGATCCTGAAAATAGAAGGGGATTGAATTTTGTGCTGTGGTGCGCGCGCGCGCACACACACACACACACACACACACACACACACACACACACACACAAGAGCCCTAGAGGCTGGCTCCCTTGCTGGGCAAGAGTCATTTTTTTAGTTGATGAATCCTGGTAGAAGGGGGCAGTCCAGGCAGACGCTAGTTAGCAGCAGAAGTAGTTCAATATCTTACAGCAAACATGCTGTTTCAGGGCACCTGGGCTGAACGCCAGCCCTGGTCAAAGCTAATGGCCCTGAGTCCTGTGAAAGGCCGTTTGCAGTGAAGGGAAATACTCACAAGGAGGTTTTGCCTTCTTTTCTAGACAGAGTTCCCTGGTGGGAAAACGTGCCCATGAGAAGTTCAGGCTAGACAAGATGAAGAGCCCCGCCTTCAGCCACTGACTGAGCTTCCTTTATGTGGTAGAGTACTTTGTGATCATAAAGCCCTTTATAAAAAAACATTTTCTTGTCCATCAGCCCAGAGAAGCTAAGAACTGTACAATCAGTCAGAGATTGAAATGGCGCTGAAACCCACATCTCTTGAGTCTAAAGGAAGGGCGGTTCCTATCCCACCTACATGGCTTGGGAAGGTTTAGAGATGCCAAGCTTTCAGATGCTGGGGCACCTCAGCGTGAGCTGGCAATGCACCTGCTTGCTCTACTTGTGTTGATCCATTCTGTGATAATTAAGCAAAGGACCCCAAACCTACAAGTGAGAGAGGTGGGAGGAGGGGTCCTCTGGATCATATGGGAGAAAACCTAGAACAAAAACTTGACTCTGAAAAGAGGCCAGCTGACCTGGAAATAGAAGATAACAGCAGATTTTCACTTCTGCAGGCACAAACTCAGCTTGGGGAGCAGGCCCTTGATCTCTGGAGCCCCCCAGGAGCTTCCTGTCCTCTGCATGTAGCTCCATGCTCAGGGCAGAGGAGGCGGGCCACCTGACCTCAGGCTGGGTGGAGCTGCCTCTTCCTGGGGAGCACTTTCCAGCAGGAAGCCCTGCCAGCTGCAGATAACCGAGACTTTTTTATTTTTACCACTCTGGGATCAACTTTCCAAAGCAGCGTTTGCCAGTGCAGAACTGAAGACTGGATGCTAATGAGGTGTCCTCCCATCCAACACGATCCCCGCCAACTCCCACTATGCTGATTATATTTTACAATGCCTCTACAGGTCCTGTTGATTGTCATAACAATAAGGTTTGTTTAATATGGAGTGGCCAGAAAGAGCAGGTTTAGGATGGAAAGATTCTCTCCCTGGCCCTGCAGCTAATCTAACATAAAGCCACATTACTTTGTGTCTCAGGTTCCCACCGGCAAAATGGAGCTGGGAGCCCTTATTTTATTTGAGGGGTATAATGGGCACAAGACAGAATGCATCTTGGTAAAGGACATTAAAAAATCCAATACTCCAAGCCAGCAATCCCTCTTCTAACTCAACAGAAACCCAAGAGAAACGTGTCTGTGTGGTCACCAAATGCATGTACTGGGATGTTCACAGAGGTTCTGTTCCTAACAGCCCCAGACTGGAAACAAGCTCAATGTCCATGGACACTGGAATGGATAAATACCTCGTGGTGTAGCACCACAGGGCAAGGCTAGACGGCAAGGAGAATGAGCAAACTAAAACCACAGGCAACAACGTGAATGAAGCTCTGTCTCTCTCTCTCTCACACACACATACACAGTGGGGGGAAGAAGCCCCACACCCACTCTTTCATGGCTCTACGTGTGTTCCAGGTGCACTGCACACCCCACTATAGGGCCTTCTGTCTCTGCGAGGGTCCTCTCTCCCTTCGTCCTCAGCTGCCCTGGGTGCAGAGCATGGGCATCTCCCTGCCACTCCCTCCCCACATGTCTCCATGTCCTGCAGAGCATGTCTGCCAGCAGGTAGCCTTGACCCTTGCAGGATTCACCTCCACGCTCCCTCCTTCTTGGAAGCCCTGTTGCCATCTGCAGCCTGGCCTTTGTGATTTTTCTTGCTCTTCTGATGTTGAAAGTGCAGTGGTTTTCTCCTCTGCCTACAGGAAGATTTCGAACTTATTTATGGGACATCCCATCAGGGATTCGTTTACCTTGGTGCCCTCTCAAGTCCAAGTCATGGTCCTCATCTTTTCCTCCTCTTCCCTCATCACAATGGCTACTTTGGTCAATTTCCAATAAGATTTCAGATGATAGCTCAAAGACCGTAAGTGATGTCTTCTCTTCAGAATATTTATGTTTTAGTTCAGGATACATGGGCTCCATTGCCCAAATCACAAGTCCTATCTGGTCTCTAAATCTATAGACAAGAATTTGTTTTTCTCAGATGGACTGAAAACATTTCCATTGAAAATTTGGTAGACGCCAGGTTAAGGGGCTTGCCAACTAGTCTAACAGATGACTGGTTCATACTAACGGCCCGTAGGGAACAGTTGGCCTGAGAGAAGCTTGCGAAAGTCCCATCACACAGTGTCCTAGCTGGTCCCTCCTACATTCCTACCCCTTGAAACTCTGCCCAGCTCCCTGAGGTGTTCTTCACAAAATCGCATCAGCTAAGAGAAAAAGAGTGAAGGCCACTTTGTGCTCATTTTGTTGGGATTATTAAACATTTGCTCTTGAATTACTTCTCTTTTCTGAAGGAAAAGAAACAGGTGCTGGGTAATCTTGTTGGGACTTGTGCCTCATTTAATTCTACGACTCGTGTCTTCTGAAGGTCAAAGCTTAGCAAAACATTGTGACAAAATGCTGTAATTAAGATTCATTTAGAGAGAGTTGCGTAAAAAATGTATCCAAGAAGATTATCAAGTTATGACTCAGCCTAACCATATAAATCTTTTTTTAAAAAGTACCTGATGTTTCATAAGAAGCTCCATTTAAAAATATCTCTACTGTTCTCCCCAGGAAAGCTATACTATGAATAGAGATTAAGAGGAAAAATCTAACATTTTGGAGACTCAGAAGTTTAGAGGTGGGATATTTATTCTATAGGATCATTAAAGATTTTATAAGCCAACTTGGGGTTGTGGGACGGATATATTTTATACATACAAAAATTAGTTTTGAAAAATACGGGGGTTTGTAATTAAATCATCTGCCTTGCTTGCTAATATCTTCCTATTCTTCACTCCAGATGTGTGGCTCTCAAATTAAGCGTGCACCAGAGCCACTAGGAGGGCCTGTTAAATCCTAAACTGCCCTTGGAGATTGTGTTTTGGTAGCGATAGGGCCCCAAACTGCACTTCTAACTAGTTCCCAGGTGGAGCTGTTGTTGCTAGCCTGGGAGCACACTTTGAGATCCACTGTTCCAGATCATTTTAAACATAGCTACACATTAAGATGACCTGAGGGAGCTTAAGAAATATCCAACATTGGTCATAGCAGACCAACAATCAAAATCTCTGTGGCAGAGATCCTGGACTTAGAATGTTTTAGAAACAACTCAGGTGATTCTGCTGTGTGTATGTCTTTGTTCTGGCGAAACAGACTCATACACCAGCCTTCGAAGGTCACGATACCAAAGCAGTTAGTAGCTTGCAGCTGGGTGCTTGCTGGACTGCGGGCTCCTATGCCCTCTGTCTGGCCAGGCCCAGGCTGCAGGGTGGCATCCTCCCGTGGCAGGGAGTATCGGTTTCTGGAGTGAGCTTGAAGTTTGTGCTATCAGCAAGGTTATAAAAGGCTCTCTGGGAGTTTTCTCCTGCCTGCTAACTGGGAGGGCAGCCTGAGTCAGAACAGGTTCACGCTGTACTTTGGCATGTGATAGCTAGTCTGGGGGACAATGAATCATTTTAGATTTTTTAAAAGAAAGGCAGGATAGAAATAGTTCTCACTGCTTTCCCCAATATTTTCTTTTCTAAGCCCCAAACCAGATCAAGGCTGGCAAATTATCTGCATTTTTACAGACGAGTAAAATGTATACTGAGGCCTGAAGGAGTTAAGTGAACTTCCCAAGATCACAGGACACAGAGGTGGCAGAGCTGTGATTTGAACCCAAAGGCAAGGGTTCCTGCCACCTCACCACTTTTGCAAAATGTCTTCGGTATCCCATAAACCATAGAGATTATGTAGGAGCAGCTACTCAATTTGTGGGTCCCAGTGCAAAATGCAACCACGGAGCCTCTCATGAAGAAGTCAAGAAGTCAGCAACAGAGCCTTCAACCGAGTGTGGGGTCCTGTGTGACAGCACAGGCTGTACGCCCAGGAAGCCAGCCCTGATATTACGTGTTAATCCACACAAGCTACATATCAAACATTCTGATCAAATAAAAAGGCCTGCTCAGAGGCACCCTGATAGGGAGGTAGGAGCCCCAGATCTGAGCTTGGAGATACTGGGTTGTAGCAATAGCTCTTGAAGAACTTCCTGTTATTCTTGTTGACATCGAACATGTAATTTAACCTCTAGGAGGTTCAGTTTATTCATTCGTGAAATTGGGAGAGGGAGAAGCAGGGAGGTAGGGACTATGTGTTTCTCAAACTGTAGTTATTTATATAGTGCATTCTGGTGCAGTGGCCTTGATCGTGGGCTCTGGGCCCATACTGCCTGAGTTCTGATTTTGGCATCCTAGTGATGTGACCTCAGTTACATCATCTGTAAAATATGGATAATTCTGAGGATTAAGTAAATTAATACAAGTAAAGCCTCAGAATAAAGGCTGATATGTGGTAAGTGCTGTATGTGTTAATTATTACTACAAATCATATAGCACCTGTACCAGGGCTAATGTTTTTCTTAATTTGACTCCCTTTTTAAATTTAAAAGTAATCACTAGATTTATGCAAGTATATGTATTTTTTCTAGTATATGTGAGCATGCATAATAAATATGTAATATTTTAAAAAGTTCATTCATATAATCTCTAAAATCAGCCCAAATGTTACCAATAGAATGGTCACCACACTGTGGGTAACACTAATTTAGATATTGAAGGCCCCTTCCAGCTTTAATAATCTAATGATGAATTAGTAAACCATGTATCTTTGTGTCTGTACCTTCATTCATTTGACAAATATATGATTAAAATATTTCTACCCACTTCAGTCACTCTGCCCATAACAGAATTTTTCCATTGCTTAGCTGCATGTTCAGTGGAAAAATGTTTAAACAGAGAAGAGAGATTGTGAATAAATGATATAAGTGGTTAAAACCTTGATGAGTAAGTAGTGGTGTCCTCTGGAGAAATCCCCCTAATGTCTAAGAAGGGATGAGACCTAGAATAGTGAAAAATGGAAACAAAATGCTTACAGGAAGGCACAGAATGGCTATCAGAGGTGAGGGGTCTGCTAGAAGACACTGGCCCTTTCCTTTGAATACTATGTTTTTACCCACTTCCCTCTATGTAAACATTACCTCATAGGCCCTGTTCAAATTCTACCTCCTCAAAGTCCTTTCTGGCTGTTGTGACAGGAAGTTCCTTTGTTTCTCATCTAAAGAGTGCTTATAACCATAGAGAAGTATTTATTAGGCACATGGTACTATATATTCCAGGCGCAGAGGGCACAATATTGAACACCATATTATTGACCTTGAGGAGTGGATGGTTTACTAATCGATGCGTCTCTATACTGTCTTGCCTAGGCTAGTTGACTCATGCATATTTGTTTTGCCTCTCCTTAAGGCAGGGGTTACGTATTCTATTTCTTTCCTATTTTTCAAAGCACCCAAGGATCCTCCTTAGCTCAGTATTTGTTACCAGAGACCCTACGGTTACCAAGTTGTATAACGAACATAAAAACAGTAACTAAAGAACTTTAAAATTAGCCTTTACTTAAACATCCTTCAAGCTACCACTAGCACCAATCCCCAGCCATCTCATAAACATCAGTGATTGTTAAAATAGATGATATAAATAATATAAATAGGTCACAATGAAAAATTAGAAATCTTGGGAAAGACATAGATCTTCTTGAAGGCAATGAAAGTGAGTTTAGAGAGAGCAGCTTTAATTCACACCCAAAGCTGTGAACAGCTGAGGACCTGACAGAGTCCTACCTGTTACCAGCAGAAGAAGAATGATGGTGTGATGGGTACTTCCCAAGGAACGTTTGATTGGAATATCAAAGGATGAAGAAAGGACCTTGGGAAAAAATGAAAAACTCTTGAAGAGTTTATGAAAGTCAATATGAAGTGAGGGATGTTAAATGTTGCCATAATGCAATTTTGTCAGGAAAAAAATGATGCCAAAAATCCACACTTAATTTATACTTTACTCATTAAAAAATTATGGCATGGTTACTATTTTAATTTAATTTTTTCAAATGCACAATACATTTTTTCATAATTTTTAGTTTATAAGATAGAATGTCAATCAACTTTTCCCACCCTCATTTTTATTATGCTACTTCCCCCTTTTTGAAATATGGATTCATTTAAAATGGACTTTTTATGGTATTAATTATCCATAAGATGAATGTCTGGTATTACTATTCAATGAAGTGATGGATTGGTCAGCATCATTCTTCAGAACCAACAACCAAGACCATAATAGACAGAGAGAGTACAACTGGCTTTCTTGCCTCTAATGGGGAAAGCACGGGTCCATAGATCCATAGAACCAGCCAGATTTCTCTTGGAATGCTGATGCCTGGTCCAGCAAGAAGGTAATTTTGGGATAAGCCTGTTAAGTGCCTTAAAAGGGAACTCTCAAGGCTCCAAAAGAAGTTGCTTACCCACAAAGCACCAGACAGCAAACCGGATCCATGTGATGGTGGAGAGCTTTAGCATGAGATAGATGTTCACCAGCATGGCAAAGGCGGGCACAAAAGGGAGGCAGGGGGCCATGTAGGGCAGCTTCTTGGGGTTCTCTGGCTGCTGCAGGATCACAAACACCAGGGCACTGATCAGCAGCACCATTAGAACAACCAGAAGGATGGCCCACCAGCTCTGCTCTGAGATGTAGTCGTAACCAAAGATGATGAAGGAGCAGAAGATGAACATGAGGATGAAGAGCAGGAGCACGCAGATGGTCACTGTGTGCCCTGTAGCTGCTGTGGGCCGGTCCATTTTGCCTGGAAGGCCCAACCGGATCCTCATGGTGTAGTAACGGGGCCCGATCAGCTTTTTTAACTTGATGAGATAAATGTTTTCAGATTCATCGGCTTCTATGCCTGTGGTCATGTCCACAGTGCCATAGTTGGGGTGGTTGACATTGTAGGTTGACTTGTCTGATTTCCCTATGAGCATCTCATTGTCTCCCAATGATGGTAAGTTCTTGGCCCCACATGTGTTGGTGGCAGGGCCAGAAAACTCTTCCCCTTCACTCACAGGAGAACATACTTCCTTCTCACAGTCAGCCAGGATGCCCTCCTTCTTCTTTGTGTGTTCCTCAGACAAGAACTTGACAAAACCATCAATGTCACTTTCTGGTTGGTATCGAAGGAGCAAGACGCAGACAGAGACCAAGGTGTAGGCGAGGAGTGTGCCAATGGACATCATCTCTATCAGGTCTCTGAGGCTGACTAATAGAGAGAGGAGGGCCGCCAGGAACCCTGACACGACGCAGGCCACGACTGGTGTCTCCGTGTAGGAGCTCACATGAGCTAGAAACCTGGAGGGTTAGCGAAGCACAGGGTTAATGTGGACTACCGATGGTGACGGACTCTAACACAGCTTAATTTCTCCTGGCCCCACCCCTCCAACTAACTTCTGGGTTCACTGCTTTAAATAAAGCTGACATTCCTATCCCAGGGTTTGGTTCTTGGAATATAATTGAAAAAGAATTCATTTTTAATTCCTTGGTTTTAAGACACACTTTTTATTAAAGTTCCTAGTCAATTATGCAATGTAAAGGGTTGATTGAATCTAGGGGGTATTTCAGAAACCTAAGTGGAAACTCAGGCTTTGCTGAAAAGTGCTAGCTGGAGAAGTCATACACCTGCTTGGGGTCCTCTAGACCTTTGTTACCCAAACTGTGGCCCGTGCATCAGCAGCACTGACATTGCCTCAGAGCTTGTGATAAATACATAATTTCTGTTTTCACCTGAGAGCTGCTACATCAGAATCCCTGGGAGTGGGGTTCAACAAGATGTGTTTTAAAAAGCTCCAGAATCTGACTTATGCCAAAGCTTGAGAAACACTGCTCTACCTCCAAAGTATAAGGATTTAACTGGTAAAATAGCACAGTAATCAATACAGCCTAAATTCAACCAGTTACCATTTGGAGAAGATCAACAAGGGTGATTGAGTGGCAGCTGCTTCCTTAGCAGTTCCTGTGGGCCTTTAGTTGGTTCCTGCTCCCTTTCTTCATGACCCTCCTGTTCCCTCCTCTTCCATTCCTCCCTTATTTTCAGGATTCTCACAAGATAATAAACTGTGCTTGGAGCCTCAGCATCTGTCCTCTTAATTTTCTTTGACAGCAGAAAAGCCTTTCAGGTATGTGAAGTTGTCACACCTCTACCAGTCAGATTCTTTCCTATCTGTCCAGTTCCTCAAACACCACTGGGACCTGGTGAGGGCTTCAGGGGTAGGTTGAGGAATTTGGAGTACAAGATGACAGATGATGACAGAGATAAAGTCCCTGAGCTGGATCCCTCAGCACCCCTGAGAGCTCTGTGCTCTCCAGGGTTTCCTTTTTCCTTTCTGCACTGGGAGAATGTCTTCCCTGCAAGCCCTCACATGGTGAACATTGAGAATCACGAGATGGGCCACACCTCCTCTGTACTGTGGCCAGATAGGCCACTTCACGGTCAAGATAAGGGTCTGGAACTGTCACTAGACTGGTGTGGTTGAGTCTCTGGAGTCAGGCAATCCTGAGTTCAAATCCGGGCCCCTCTTCTCAAAAACTGGGGGATTTGGGGCAAGGTTCTTTTTTTTTACACTTGTCTGCAAAATAGTTACTGTGATGACTAAACAGAATACTGCGTACAAAGCACCTGGGATACACAAATATTCAGTGAACGGTAGCACTTGTCGGTTAGGTGTGTGTAACAACTTCACATAACTGTTATCAGGTCCTATTTGGAGGGTATTTATTATTCTCTCTTTGATTATAACTTTGAACTTTTTCAACTTCAGAGGGGCCGTGTGGAGAGGGCCAGGTGTCAGGCCTCAGTCTGAGGGCAGGCCTAAGATGTCCCCGGGGTGGGCTCTTCCTTCTGCAGGCCACTCGGTGTTGCAGTTTGGCACCCACTTATCTTTATACAAGAATACGCAATGTCAAACGGGAGGGGGGTGGTTAGAGGAACAGATCAGGTTGTGCTGGATTGAGATGCCCACAGTCAATCCGAGGGGCTGTTTCAGGGACTGATCTCTTTCAACTCAAACTCTATGTCAGGATATATGACAAATTCCACAGGCTAGGTGACAGGCATCGACATCAAAATTGCAGTCAGGCTGACAGCAGGTGACATTCTCCCTGTGCAGGCGTGGCAGAACAGAATCAGTTGCACAGAGTATAACCCTTACCTGAAAAGGAGCCCATCACCAGCCATGGCATAAATGACCCGCGGCATTGGGAAGAGGGAGCCCAGCAAGCTGACAGTCAGCCCTGCCACTGACCCAATGGCCACTACGAATTTTGCAGCATAGAACCCATGAGTCACAAACATCTCCATGAGCGGGGATTCTGTGTCAATGTCATAATATGGCACCATCAGAGTTAGGATCATGCTCACCTGTTAAAACAAGAGAAAATGTGGCTGGAGGTGGCGGGGACTGACAGCATGGGTGAATGTCCCGGAGGAGAGCAAGAGCCCAGGGCCCAGGGTCGGACGCCTGCACACAGTTTGGATTTGCCACTTCTTGGCATGTACCTTCACTTTGGACTGATCACTTGGCCTTTGGAGTTCTAGGTCTCAGCATTTTTCTCCCTACATGTGGATTTAGTGGACTAGACCAGACAATCTTTAATATCTCCCAGTGCGCATTTCACATCTGAGGACTCAGTCTGCAGGGATTTTAGCTGCATGAAAGTGGAGCTAGACAGTTCAATGAAGGGCAGACATTACCAGGTGGGAGGAACCAGGTCTGGCAGTGACTGCGGGCACCCTGCCAACATGGACATGACTCTCCTTTCTTTTATAAAGTCTTAATAGTACTCCTCATCGCCCCAAAGACCAGAGATCAAAACTCCAAAGACGGATGTGTAGGAGATCCATAGCCAATAAACTGCTGGGACCCAGATGAGGACTCCTGTTTCCTTTTCTTCTCTGTAGCTCAGTCCCAGGAGCCAGGCAGGTCAGCAAATAAATTATGTCACTGGGTAGAACCCAGTCCTGTTTGGGCTATAAGACCACCATGGCTTTGCTTAATCAGGGACCACTTAACCAGGACTTGTCTCCTCCTTCCCTCCAGAATCGGCCACAGGCCAGGGAGCCACCTGTCATATGGTCCGGCTCCCCCTGGCCTGTAAAGGCCAAGGCTGGCATCAAGAAGGGAGACTGGAGCCTGAAAGGAAGAGAGTGGTGCACTTGTAGATCACTTCTTTGCCTGTTTCTCAGGAGCTAAGATCCTGCAGGGAAGCCGTGGGCCACTAGGCAGGACAGCAGGGTGGACTACCACAGCCCAGCAATTCAGCTCCTCTCCCGGTGGTGGAATGGCAGCCTGCTGACCAGCACAGGACCAAACAGCTTCTGAGCATGGCTAAGACCCCTGCATTCTAAACGAATATTTCCCAGCAATGTTACCACTTGCAATGCCCCTTTTGGGAGTGGGGTGGGGTGGGCTGGAGGAGACTGGGGTTGATCTTATAGCAGTTTGTGTTGAGTCTCCTGCCCACACTAGATGAGGACAGGCAAAGAGTTGGTGGATGCCTGCAAGTACTCTATAGTCTATAAAGTGCTATTCCAAGGAAGGAACTGTGATTATTAACTTTATTGTGTGTGCTGCAAGGGTCGACCCCTGGAGGAGGGAAGGTGTGAGGAAGGAATCGAAGGGGACAGGCAGAGTGCAGGGTGTCTCTGCTGCTCCGCCTCTCCCTGAACACCGTCTGCAGGGATAATCAGGGTATAGAAAGATGAAGCCACCTGTAATGTGTGTGCATAGCGAGAGGTGGTAAGTGGCCTATCCACGAACGTTTGGGTGGGCGATTGAAGTTCTTTAAACACATCCAAAGCTGCTCTTGTGTTTTCCTTTGGTTTCCAGGACAATCCTGTTTTGCCGCTTGCTTTCATGATCAATTGCCCTGGCTTTTTTAGGTGGTTGCTGAAGTTTTCTTTTTCTTGGGGGAGGGCAAAGGGGTGCATTTCACCAGCTATGTCAGCAGGAGCCGCAGGGCTTACAGGGCGTACCCCTGTTGCTGACTCCTAATTGTGGTGCCTGAAGTGAGTGAGCCCCTCAGGGCCTGGGAGTATTTGTGTAACCACACACCTGTTGGCTTGTCAGCTGGTTCTCTCCATTGCCAGGGCTGAGGGGGATCTTGGATGTGGCTGAACTATTTCTGGGATAGAAATCCTAGGGTGGGAGCTGAGAGATGACACATCAAAAGTGTGAGGGGAGTCTCAGGGAGTGACCCTGAGAACACAGGGCTGAAGGCTCCATTCTGAGGGTGACACTTGGCAGGGAAACCCTAAGGGAGAGCTTGAGCTCTAGTAAAAAGAAGCAATAGCAGAAAGAAATTGCACTTCTCCCTGGGATTTAAGGGGAAGAGCGTCTCCAGAGGATGATGTACTCTCTCTCCGGACTCTGGGGGAGCCTCATGTCTCCACTGCCGGGAAGCTCCCAGAAGACAGAAGGGCATTGAGGAGGGTGCACAGAGGCCCACAATGCCTCTGCTTGCACACCCACCCGTTACTGCCAGCCTATGATCTGAGCTCCTTGGACGGTGGCCCACTCCTGGCACACCGTCCCGGGCAGCAGCGGATACCAAGAGCCCTGGTGTAGGGCAGTCGGGGGTTGGAGAATCAGATGCCCTGGCTGAAGTGACGGCCTGGGGCTTCTCCCACCTCCAGTTTGGAGCTTGATTTTCAACTTGCCATTGGTGGGTGAGGATATAGAGAGCATGGATGCATGCATATGAACGCCAAGGGTGCAAGGAAAGGATTACTTCCTGACAGAAGGGACCCCAGTCCCAGAGCCACGTGTTAAGGTCAAATACAAAAAGGCCAGGAGGAGGGTCTCGCAAGCATTTGGCACTTACAGATACATATGCTGTCAGGCAGATGACCAGGGAGGCGGTGATAGCGTAGGGGATGGACGTGTTGGGATTTTTGGCCTCCTCTCCGGTGGTGGCGATGATGTCAAAACCAATAAAAGCGTAGAAACACGTGGCTGCTCCTTGCAGCACCTGTAGGGATGATGACGTCTGTCAGACTCCAAGTGCCAGGGCAGCGCCAGGGCCCGACATGTGGTACCCACAGTTGCCCAATGCCCGGCAGTCTTTACTGAGTGGCAGAGGGAGTAACATGGGGGGACTTGTGCTAAACATGCCCGTTCTGCTCTCCTTTATTTTCTAGCTGTGTGACACATTTCCTCATGTGTAAAATGGAGGTAAGAAGAGTTATGCCCAAATCAAAACAAGCCATTTGACACATTCAAGTCATTTTTAGAAATAAGTGGGGGTATAAAAAATCACTAAGTTGGCCATCCCTAGGTCTTGGAGGAACTGATTGACCCTTCTGTGCTTCTGTCTAGTGGTTCTTGACCACAGCCAGGGACTGTATGGCTACCCCTGCGGGTGTTTGTCAACATGGGGGGGTACTTGTGACTGTCACAGTGACTCGGGGTGGGTGCTTCTGGCATTGAGTATAGTGGGCTCAGCTGTCCGCACAAAGAATTGTCCTGCCCAAGTTACTGTCAGTGCCTCTGATAGATCATCTCTATGGTAACTTTTAGATCTGAAATGATATAAGATTTTCAGATCTTCACACATTCTCTTGTCTTCTATGAGAAGAGAGGTGGAGATGGTTTGATTTTTCTGATTTTTCGAGGGGCTTCAGTGACCTAGTTGGGCTACAAGGCAGGAAAGGGTCTGAGGTCTGAGGCATGTAAAGCTGAGGAAGTGGTGTCCAGTGACATCTACTGGACGTCTCTCTGCCGGGAGCCCACAGGACTCCGTGGGTGGGTGGGGCTCGGTAAGTCAAGGTGTTGGTGAAAATCTTCCATTGAGGAGTGTGTCACTTTGTCCCAAAGAACCTACTGAAGTGTAAACAAAGTTTCCCCACCTTAGTATCCTCGTTATCAGCGGAAAGTAAAAAATGTGCTTCTTTCAATGCTTGGGAATGTCCTTTTAGGGGAAGGTGAGAGGTTTTTCTGGACTTGGGGGATGGGGTGAGGTGACTTCGCAGCATTTAAGCTCTAGCCAGGGGTCCAACAGTGAGGCTCTGTGCAGACTGGGCCTTTCGTTCAGTTTTGTGCACATTCAAGTTGTGAGTGATGACATTCAAAACATAGGCCAAGCAGATATCTCTCCCTGAATTTTCACTCCTGCCTTCTCGAATGACTTCTCAGTAAGTAAAAGACAAAATATTAAATACTAGCACTTACAAGGTACATCACAATGTTGAAAATCTCAAACCTTCAAAAACAACCTTTGTTCATCTGCAAAATGAGTTGGCCTCTTCTGTTAGCATTAGCCACTGCCATTAGAATTCTTAATATTTCTGTTCCCTAACTGAGAGTCCCTATCCTGGGGTCCCTGCAATTCAGGGGTCTGTAGGTTTGATGAGAAAATACGGCATCTTTATTTTCACTAACCTCTGACTGAGTATACACATTTCTTTCCATTATGGTAAACTAAGGGTTCCTATAACTTTGTCACTGATAGCAATCATTTTCCTACCACATTAGAGGCATTGCAGAGAGCTTAGAATATCAGTTGAGCTCATTGCTATTTTCAAATGATGACAGTTATTAGACATATAAATTAATATTTAATGTAGAGTAAAGAAACACATTGTTATTATATCACAATTTGAAAACATTTTTATAACTATTTCAACATAATTGATTCCTTTTGATTTCCTATGTAATTAGGTTACTCATCTAAAAACACAATTCTCAGAAGGGGTTTACAGGCTTTACCAGACTGCCAAGGAGTCCATGCCTCCCTCCCCACCCAGAATCTAAGGACTCCTGGCCTATTCTAAGAATTCCAGTAAAGAGAATCCCTCCGACAAGCAGCACCATCACCATGGAGCTACTTTTGGGGAGAGGAGCTAACTCCCGACTCCAGCCCAGCCAAGCCCTTCATCTCAGGACGTAGAAAATGGCCTTCATACAAGGAGAGAAAACAGATGTACATGGAGGCTCACAGGCTTGGAGATGTGCTTGTTTTCACTTATCTGGAAAGTGTTTCTGCTCTTTAAGGATGAGCACATGGGGGGATTGCACTTGCTTAGCTGCCTCAATCCAGAAAAGCCTTGCTTTAAGACAGCTTCCAGAAAACAGGCCCTGCTTTATCTTCCTTCAACACCTGTCAACACACACACCCCTCTTGCAAATCATACAGTGACCTGTTGTGACAGTGTGAAGGTACATCACTCCTAATTGGGATATCCAGGGCTACAGCTCCATGACTGTTTGGTGTGGTCAGTTCTGAGTCAACTCAAAAGGTCATAGATATTGGAAGAGCTCACTGCTGAAGAAAGGAGATTGGGATGTTCCTAAGCAAGAATTTTGGGGCACATCTACCCCAGAAAAAGGTGAGAGGTCTGTAAATCACACCATGTGAGGAACACCTGGGGGCTTGGGGATGTGTAACTTGAAGAAGAGAAGATTCGGTGGAAGACATAGAGACATCTTCCAATTCTGAAGTATGGGCCATGCAGCAGTGGGAGGAGAAGTCCATTGCAGGCTCCAGAAGGAATCAATCCCAGAGCCGGGCATGTGGGCGGAATCAGACTTGGTTAGGAGTACAGACCTCGTAGACTGTCAGACTAGATTGGCTCTGCCACATACTAGGTTAGTGAGCAAGAGCAAGTCCCTAACCTCCCGGAACCCAGTTTTTTTATCACTTAAGTGGAGACAGCGCTAATACTTAGCTTATAGGGTTGTTGCAAGATTAAATGAGATGGTATAATACACTGCAATCCTAGAATGCAGTAGTTGCTCAATAAGTGTTAAATCTCACCAGCAGTATTTGTATAACTAGTGTAAGTTTTTCTCGGCCAGATGAAGTCAAAGGGCACAAACAGTTTTTTTCTCCTCATCCTCCCTCTCCTTCTTCTCCTTGTTCTCGACACATATTTGTTAACCGTTTCCATGGCCAGGACTGTGCTTGGTGATGGGGAGAGAGTAACGAGCAAAAAGTACTCTGACCTTGGCCTTGTGCGGCTTGGAGTCTCAAGAATACTGCACAATGCCAAATGCAGCCTTGACTGTAGTAACAAACTGAATAAGGTGAATAAATATCTGTATATTTTTTTTAAAAAAGAAATGCTACTCTTTCCCAAATGAGTGAAAGAATAGATGTCAATCGCTGATAATAATTAGATACCAGAAATTGAACTATAATCAAGTTGGGAAGAGAGAGAATAAGTTTGCAAAAAGAATGTCTGTTAGCCTGAATGTGCAGATATAGAATTAGAAAACAATTAGGTTAAAGAAAGGCTGGATAGATCAAAGGTAGGATGTTGGGAGGTTCTGCTGCATTAGGCAGGGAACAGAATTTAACTGAGATGGTTCAAAATGGTTCAAATGAAATGATTTCAATGAGGGGATTCTAGGAGCTAAGGCTGGGTGAGAGTGAGGAAGAAATACTCTGGCTTTGCTCTCTTCCCACCTTCTGATCTCCTGATATCTCCCACTGACTGAACCCAACAGGAAGCCACCACAGGGGTCCTCTGGAGCACAGAACAGAGCATGCAGGGTGGAGAATGAGTCTGGGGAGTGGAGGCAAAGGGAGAGAAACCAGGACACCTGACAAGATCAAACAGACCCTGGCCTAGCAAGCTATAGATTAAATAAACAGATTATCGAGGGGAAGATAATAGAATTAGCAAATAAGGTCACCTTTTTACTTAAGTGAGTTTGAATGATTTTTTCTTCCTTGCAAGCAAATGCAGGATCCATGAAATAAAACTGTGTGTGGGTGTATCTCTACTTAAGTAACCACTAAAACTGCTTTCTACCTGACTCTTCCCAGATCCAGACTGGGCCACTGGTATTTGTGCTTAGGATACCCTTGAATGCATGAAGGAAAGTGTGGTTCTGGGGGAGCATCTGTGAGTAAAATTGGTGGGTAGAGTGTGTGTGTGTGTGTGTAAATGTGTTATGTCATCAGTACTTTATTCTAACTTTCCTTTAATGGTTTACATGAATAAAAATTAGTATTGACTTTTTATTTTGATGACATAAGGGAAAATTGTTTTCCAAGGAAACCTGGTGTGGCTGCTCAGCCAGGTGATCCAGCTCCGTCTGTGCCTCTACAGAGCTTTGTGGGGAAGCAGCATGTGCCTCAGTTGCTGGAGGTCTGCTTCTTAATTACTTGTCAAAAGTGGTGTCTTCAGTGGCCTGCTACTCAGTGTGGGGGGTCCCTAAAAGCTGACCCCCCTGTGCCTTGCTGATATTTGAGAGGCATTAGGATGAAGTAGCCCCCCCTCCCCCCAACCATATCATGCCTTAGCCAATCTGCCAAATGCCTAGGGGATAACTAGACACATTTAATTTGCTCCCAAGGTAGAACAAGACAAAACTACAACTTTAATAGCATTTTCTACCATGCTCAAGATCCAGATCTACGAGCAGCCTGTTTACAGCGACAGTGGAATGTACTAATAGGTTCCAACAAACGGATTCAACTGTGCAAAATGGGGAAAAGAACTTTTTCTTTGTTGGAAGGCTGTCAGCATTCTCCACAAATACTTGCTATGGACCATTTTCCTGGGAGCTATTCGTGCTTGTAGAGTATCTTCTTTGGTTAAAAAAAAGCCATAAGATAGCATCAAGAACAAATAACATACAGGGAACACACATCAACAGTGATCAGGGGCTGAGGATTTGCAGATGGAAGCAGGGGTTCAGCTGAGGGCCAGCAGTTACTTGATATAGGGAAGAAATGTTTGTTGTTCTGAAGCTCTTCAAGACCAAAGAAGCATTTGACCCAGAACCTGTAAGTGAGTAAACCATTCCTTAAGCTATTTTCTTTGGAAAGAAGTAGCAGCAGCAGCAGCAGAGGAAGAGTAGGCTTATGAGGGGTCCATGGCCCGAGGATAGAGTGCTCATTAACCCTTTCCAAGTATTTGAGAGTTGTGTTTCAAGTCATGTAATGGTAGCCTTCTAACCCATCCCCTACACCATGGTTTCCTCCATCCCATCCTACCTAAAGCAAATAAAGTGGATTGGAACTCTGAACTAGTCCCCTTGTCTGGTAGGTCAGGTTTTCCCCAAGGAGTGAAGAAATTCATGCAGCTGCCAAGTAAGCAACCCACTTTTGTCGACAATTGTTAGATAACAGAGTAGGGAGTGTGTTTATTAACGTGGTGGAAGAAATGCTCATGAGAAGGTGTCAGACCTCAAAAAATTGGATCTATATTCAAAGTGGTCTTGCTGGACTGGAAGAGTGACCTGAAACCAAAGTTGAGAAAGAACAGGTCCAGGCCAGTTCGCCAGGGAGGAAATTCACCGTGCAGAGATCCAAGGCCAGGCAGATAGCAGAGGGGATGAGTCAGCAACATCTTCACACTGGGATGTCCTTGTGCTCAGATGATGCTTTTAGTCACAGCCACTGGGGCACATATTTGAATTTCCTTTGGGGAAAATGGGTTTGCCGTGAAAAATCCAAATCCCAGCCAAACTTTTTTGGTGGCCAACGGCAAGCCTCCCTAAGGTAGTTGGTTTGAGTTGGGGTGAGGTCAGTGGCCAAAGGTGCAAAACAAGACGATTGGTCCCATGTGTCCACTATGGTGGGGCGAGGGGGGACGGTGAAGGACGTAAACAAGGGCTTTGGCTCATCCAGGACTGGGACTGCATTTCAACTCTTATGATTAAGATCTATGGCCTAAGCTTCAGTCATTTTGATGTAAAAGTGGAGATCATTGTATTTATTTTTCAGGGCTGTTGTGTAGATGAAAGGAAAACTGTATGTGGAAAAGTTTGTCATAAAGAAAATTAAGTGTTAGGAATGGAATCTTTCCTTTTTTTATGGTAAAACTAAGGCTTTTATTAAGTCTTTTCTTTTGTTATTCTTGTTTATTCTATTACAGTTGTCCCATTTTTTTTCCCTTTGCCCTGCTCCGCCCAGCTGCCCCCCCACCCCTGCTCCCACAGTCAATCCCCACACTGATTTCTGATCTTCATTTCTTGCTATAAAAGTTGGTGAGAACCCAGGATGTATAAATGGGGAGCCTCTAAGGCTAGCTTGATTAGCTTCTTCTTTGATGAGGCAGACCCCTGAATGAGAAATGACATGGAGCTCAGAGAAGGGAAGAGGAAACCCCCAGAGAGAATGCAACCCCAGGACACAGCACAAGAAGAGAGACTAAAACACTCATCTTCTTCAGCATGGGCAAAGGGTATTTACGGAGGATGTGAGCTCTTTCCAGTTGTCGCGAGGGCCTAGACCTAGTGCGTGCCACTCAGGTGAGCTAGTAGGAAGACCTGAAAAACTTAGCCTGATTCAAGTACTTCAGAAAAGTTTTTGGATTGTCCTGACGTGAAGTCTTGGCAAACAACGCACGTTTGGCCTGCGCTGGTTTAACTCTACTCCCATTCGAAGATAAGAGACCAGGCCATCTCGGAATGCTTTTCCCCATTCCAAGACTCTATGACTTTAGGGAAGTTTAAAGGAAATAAAAATATGACATGTCAGATTAATTATCTTATTTAAGAAGGCTCAGAAGGGAGGGTCATCATGCTCAACACATTTATGTAGTGGAAAAGGTTCTGGAGCCACACAGACCAGGGCAGGAATTTCAGTCCTGGCACCAACTAGCTAAGTGGCCTCAGGTAAGTAACCCAGCCTCTCTGAGCCTTGGATCCTCAATCAGTAAGTTGGGCACAGCAGCACCTGCATTAGAGTTTTGTTGTAAGAGTGAGCTAATATTTACACAGAACAATGCACGATTCACAGAGCTCCTAGGTCGTGGATAAACCCGAGCTCCTTCCTCCTGTTGTTATCACTATTGCTGGCCACCTGATGTGCACATAAAAACATCCAAGATTTTATTCTCTTTTGCAAACATCTGGTACAATTAGTTTTCCCACTTGATAGCTGAGAAAGCCTGAAAGCACAGAAGTTAGCTATTGGCCACAGTCTTACAGTAAGTCCGTGACCCACTAATTTCTTACATTGTTAAGAAGACGGTGAGAACATTTTTTGTGTGTGCTATCATGGAAATGTAATTGAGTTCCGGAAAAACATTCTTTCTTTGTCATTCGTATAATTTGTTGCTTCTCTTATTTGACAGCAAAAGAACAATGTGTATCGTAAGAAAATATAGTTTTGAGGATCTAGAATGGGGTCAACATGGGGTCTAGAATGGTGTTTCTTTGTCTCTTCTGGTTTTAACCAGTCTCAGGATTTATTCACTTCAAGGAGGCAGAATGAACTTTGTGGTTCTGTGGAATTCTACAGATAAGCAGAAGACTAGAAATCTTGGCTGAAATTGCTTCCTCGCTTATTTCTCTGCGTTGAACAGCATGGCATGGTTCAGAATAACAGAAGTTATTTTGAATGTTCTCCAAGGGAGATTTCTGGTCCCTGAATGTTTTGGAGGAAACAGTCTAAGCAAAAGCTACAAAAGCAAAACTGGTGGGATCCTGCACTTGTTCCTGCCACCATTTTAGGCAGGTTTTACCTCTTTTGGCCTCAGTTTTTCCACCTGTTAAATGAGGGGATAGGACCTGGTAACCTTTAAGACCTCTTTCAGCTCAAAATTCTCTGATTTATATTCTACTATTTTTGTGAAAAGAGAATGGGCTGGCAAATTCTACCAATTAATCCATGAAGTGAGCATTTGTAGTCATCCTGGAGAAAGAATCGAGGTGCAACTCAGAACTACCTGTCACCGGGGTGAGACCTGAAAATGTCCTTTTGGTCCAGCCCACTCTCTTGCCAACCCCCAGACTGCACCAGGTGGACTTGTCTGCGTGAACCATGCCACTGGAATGGAATTCACAACCTGTACCTACTGGGCCCGCTCAGAGCCCCGAGGGACTATCCACCTTGTGTCAAACGTTGGGATTAGATTTTAAAACTGTTTTCTAGTTCCATATCCAGGAAACACTCACCTCTTCCCCACCCGTCCACTCTCCTGGCTTCCTTTACTGTCTTGTTTATGTTTGGCCTGACTGTCATCTGTGGGGAGATTCTTAGGTTTTGGAGTCAGACAGCCCTGGCTTTGGGTTCTTTGTGTTTACCTACACTGTATGCCTAATAGCAAGCCATCTGATCTCTCTGTGCATGAGTTTTTTCATCTGCAAGACCAGAATGTAAATATTTCTTGCAAGTTACTAGGAAGATTAAATAAGCTATTACATGTAAAGCATTTAGTAGGAGGCATATTGCAAGGGACCAACACACCAAATCTATTATTGTTATCTATAAAGTAGGGTCTTAATAAATGTTTGTGAAACAAATAAAGTAAGAGCCACTCTTCCAGAACATTCCAATGAAAAGTGAGGAAAAGGGTGGCATGAAGATAATGAAACAGAGCAGCATGTTCCTGAAAATATGTCTCAGACTAGTCACAGGGTGGAGGGCAGAGGGTGCGACAGGTACACCAGGATTTAGGAATGAACTCACCCCTGACCAGCCATGGGGCAAGAACTGGCCTTCAGCCCAGTATTTCCTATTGATGAAGAAGAGGCCTGCAATCATGATGAACACCCATACAGCCAGGTTCAGCACGTTGAGGACGTTGTTGAAGCCCACGGAGTTCCTCACCCCTAGCGCGACAATGATGGTGACGATGACTGCGATCACCAGAGCCAGAAGGTCTGGGTATGATTCTTCACCTTTCCCTAGGGGCGAGAGACATGAGTTAGTAATGTCCTGAGGGGTAAAAGGCCATGCAAACTCCCAGTCCCGCCCTGTGTCATTTGCACTCTGCTCTGAGAAGGGTGGTCAGTTTGTCACAGCCAGAGGAGAAACTCTGTGTGTGCATGTGTGTGAATGCACGCATGTGTGCCTACACTGTGGTCTACAAGTGTCTATTTGCAAATGTGCAGGTTTTGGTATGTAGGTAAGAGGACCTGATATCCTGGACCGAAAATCGGGATACATGGTAGGACAGTTACAAGAGTCCTATGGAACCATCTACAGATCACTTGAAATTAGGACTGTCCTGGGATATTTGGCATGTAGCTATTATTTGAAAGCTGTTTTATCTTCATTTTTGTTTACTTTATAGTCCACAAATTTTCCTTTCCATTCCAGCAATGTTTTCATTATTAGACACATTTGAAATGCATGTCCTTGAAAACTGTTGGGAGAAGGGTGTTCTTTCCATTTATGTGTATGTGGTTGCAGAGAAAAGGACCGGTGCACACGCCCCGCCTGCGAGGTCTTGCTGTTAGCCAGTGGACTCCTGCCCTCTATGGAGTGGAGAAGGCATAGCCTCAGCAGTCAGGCCCCCGGATTCCAGCTGCACTTTCGCCCATGACCCGAGAGGTCAAATTAAATTAAATCGCTGTAAGCACATAGTGTCAGCAAGCACACAGGACCCAAAGTCAGGACTGTCCGACTCTTTGGGCAAGTGTCTCATTTCTCTGGACCTCACCTGTAAAGTTAAGGGCTTGGACTACCTGACTTTGGAGGACACTTATAGACCTAAAACTCCATGAAATCAGCATACAAGGAGATGGGGTCTTCACATATTTTTATCTTCTCCTGGTATCTGGATACTCAGCATTTTTGTCACTGCTTCAGAGATAGGGACACAGAAGTTAAATGACTTGCACTGACCCACAGAACTAGTCCCTGGAAGTTCTGGGGCAAGACCCCAAGTTTCCTCCACTAATGTCTAGCTTCCCATGAATGTGAAGAGATAAAGTCAGACATGAGAATGGAAGATGGGTGGCAAGTGATGGACGGAGCCTGAAGTCTCACGGTAATTGTTACGTGAGCTTCTTATTGTTTAGTATTCCCTCAATTCCATTACCCATCCTTGACCTCTGCTAGACTAGAATCCATTTTGTTCCATTTTAAAATGTATTTTCTCATTTAAAAATTAATACATGCTAATTTATGAAAATTTTAAGAATCTGCTGAGGAAACCACTGAAGAATTTCTTTACAGCTCTTACTGCATTAGTTCTATTTTTATATAGTTATTAACACAATCCATGTGTGATTTGCATCCTTTGTCACATGACTTGCATTAAAAACATTCCATGTTTTACAACAGTCTTCCTAGCCATTCTTTTATTTTCTAGCTACATAATGTGCTTCCACAATTTACTTAGTCATTTTGCTTCACTCTAGAATATTTAGGCTATTTTTAATTTTTTGTTATTATAAATAAGGCTGTGATGAACATCTTTTTGTAGAAAGCCTTATGGAAATTAGACTGATTTCCTTAGAATAGATTCAGAGGGGAAGATTTACTTTGCAAAATAAAAAAGAAAGAAGAAGAAGGAGACACATTTAAGGCTCTTGATATGTTTTTACCAAATTGTGTCCTGAAAGGGGAACACATTTATTTGGCTCTTCAGGTTTGCATGCTGGGGTGAGAGGACATGGCAGTCTCACCCAGGCCGTTGAGGGTTCCCACGCTGTTCACCATCCAGCGGCTGAAGGTGTGGTTTGCCAGCGAGTCAAACATGCTGCTCAGAGCACTGGCGCCAGCTGCAGTGCCAATCAGGTACTCCAGGATCAGGTTCCAGCCGATGAAAAATGCCACAAACTCCCCGACAGTGACATAGCTGTAGGTGTAGGCCGACCCTGTGGTCTTAGGGACTCGGACTCCAAACTCGGCATAGCAAACACCTGTGTGGGACAAACACACATGGGCGGTGAACTTTAGGTGAGCTAACCTCTTGGTGACTAAACATTTTGGGTAGAAAATGCTGGGAATCTCTGGGATTATGGAACCAATACAGAGTTTTATGTATATGAATCAATTCAATGCCAGTAATGTTTTCAAAACTCTTGAAAACTTTTTTTTTTTTTTTAGATCTTTTT